>JACXGI010015864.1:0-16791 GCA_016801175.1 Esox masquinongy | reverse complement strand
TAGTCCTGGGGTCCTGATGCCATCGTCCAGACCTCCCCAGCCTGCAGAAAGCATGGATGATGACGACCATCACTACGAAGGTTCTCTGTTCCCGACTTCCACCCTCATCCCCGTCACCATCATCTGCATCCTTCTCTTCCTGGTCGGCGTGCTGGGGAACACCATGACCATCCTCATCATCCAGGTAACCTAAAGCTTAGAGAACTAGGCCGGCAACCGGCAGGTGTCCGGTTCGAATCCCATGTCTGACAGAAAATCTATCGTCCGGAGAACTCCATGATTTCAACAATGCTTGTTCTTCCTCCTCCTCAAATCCAGCGTTTCAAAGACATGAAGACGACCACCAACCTCTATCTGTCTTCCATGGCGGTGTCTGACCTCCTCATTTTCCTCTGCCTGCCCTTTGACATCTACCGCTTGTGGAAGTATGTGCCCTGGGTGTTCGGCGAGGCCGTGTGCCGCCTCTTCCACTACGTGAACGAAGGCTGCACGTATGCCACCATCCTCCACATCACAGCCCTCAGCATGGAGCGCTACCTGGCCATCTGCTTCCCTCTCCGGGCTAGGGTGGTGGCGACCAAACGCAGGGTCCAGTACATCATCGTGGCCCTGTGGGCTTTTGCCCTGCTCTCTGCCGCCCCCATGCTGTTCCTGGTGGGGGTGGAGTATGATAACAACACCCACCCGGACTACAACACCAGACAGTGTAAACACACCAGCTATGCCATCAGCTCCGGGCAGCTCCACACCATGATCTGGGTGTCCACCATATATTTCTTCTGTCCCATGGTTTGCCTGGTATTCCTGTATGGCTCAATTGGACGGAAGCTGTGGAAGAGCAAGAACGACCTACAGGGACCGAGCACCCTGGCCAGAGAGAGGTCGCATCGGCAGACTGTCAGGATACTGGGTAGGTCACGGCCGCGATGCCCAGAGCCCTTTCACCTCTAACCTGCTGACCTCTATGCTGATGCACATTCATTCATTGTGGTTAATTCTGTAATTTTCTAGGTTCATTCTATGTTAATTCCTCGTTACTTCCTGGGTTAATTCCTTGTTACTTCCTGGGTTAATTATTGGGTTAATTCCTGGGTTAAGTGTGATGTTAGGTTATTTCTAGGTGTACTTCTAGGTTTATTCTACTTTAATTCCTATGTTAATTCTAGATTTAATTCTATGTTAATTCTAAGCGTAATACTGGCTAATTCTAGATTAATTCCTGTTATTTCTAGGTTAAATTCTAGGTTAACTGTAGGTGTAATACTCAGTTAATTCTAGGTTCAATCCTATGTTAATTATAGATATGATTCTACATAAATTCTAGGTCTAATTCTGGGTTATTTCTAGTTTAATCCCTATGTTAATTCCAGGTGTGTTCTATGTTAATTCTATATGTAATGTGACCACTACAAAAATAAAATCTAAATAAATACCAAATAAATTATTTGGTATCCCAGCTCTGGGTAAATCATGATGGACTGAATAAGACTTGTCCAAACTTTTTTTCTGTAGCAAAACTAAATGTTCGCTTTTGAGGTTTGTATTTACGAGGTTAGGTTTGACACAATAGCTATGTTTTCAGTCATGTTATTTTCAAGATTATTAGGAGGCTTATTAGGAGTTATTAGGGGTGTGGCTTCTTTTTGACTGACTGTGAGAATAAATATCATTCCTATTTACCATGTTAGGTTTATACACCGCAATGGTTCCTTTTTTAAATTGCATATAATGCTATTATTTGTTGATTAGTTTGTACATTAGGTAATTACATATTGTTGAAGTCACAACTATCTAAACATTACAAAATGCATAGGTGCTTTAGGAAATTATACCGTTGAGTTAGCCTGGATTAGCCACTGAAATGTCATTGTTCAACATGTGATAACAGTACAACAGAACAGATAAACCTGAATTACATCTCTCTCACCGGTGGCCAAATAGAAAGTATAGAACCCAAGCTCCTGTGGCGCTTCCAGTATTCTGATCTGACCCAGAAATCTCAATAAACCGGCACTGTACAAACAAAACATCCCAACGACGTGACCCAACGCCTGTAACCCAGCAGTTGGGTCTTCTAAACAACCCAGCATTTGTTACAGTGAAGCTTTCAGTTAATTCACAAAACAAACACAGTCAATCTCTACAGTGTGTTTACACAGTCTGTCAAGACCTCTAGATTAAAAATAACTCCCATGGGTGTGAAATGAGGTTTAGACAACATTGAGGATGGATTCTATTCAAACTATTGGTGGTTTTGTACAAAGTCAGTTTAATTATGACCTGAAATACCTGTTCTGAAGAACAAATTATGTCCATTTAACACCTATATACTGTAAGCAATCATCTTAATTTGTTGTCCTTGATTTGTAGTCCCAGTGTGTTTTACTGAAGTCCTGAAATCTATGTCAAAAATAATGATAACACAACCTTGATGTTGGATTCTATTCAAACTATTGGTGGTTGTATGCAAAGAGAGAGGGTTAAATTATGAGATGAAAAATGTGTTCGGAAGAACAAATGATGAAAACACAACCTTGAGGATGGATTGTACTCAAATTATTGGTGGTTTTGTGCAAAGAGAAAGAGCCTATGAAGGCAATCAGCTTAATTTGTTGTCCTTGATTTGTAGTCCCAGCGTGTTTTACTGGAGTCCTGAACTCTACATCAAAAATAATGACACAATCCCTGAATCAGCTGATTCACAGAAGTCTGGGAGACATGACTGCCTAGCCAGGTTGTCAAAGTTCCCAGTCCAGATTAGATGTCATTATGTCCTTTGAACATTGATATATGCCTTTGAAATCATCCACAAAGGACAACAGAGAGCTTTGTTACAGTCCAGCAGGTTGGCATCCTGCCAGAGCCTTGGGCATGGACTATAGCTCCCAGGGTCTTGGGCATGGACTACAGCTCCCAGGGCCTTGGGCATGGACTACAGCTCCCAGTCTGTATCTTCAAACCCTGTCACTCTAGTTGTTGTTTTAAGCCTTTTCCAAACCATAAGCTAATCACTCGGAGTTAATACTTATACTTAACTCAAATCCAAACCATAACCCTTAACTATAAGTCTTGCAATTAAATCCTTAACAGTTGGTAGGGCCACAGTTTAAATTACAACAGATTTCAACGTGACCACTTCAGCATATACAGTGGGGCAAAAAAGTATTTAGTCAGCCACCAACTGTGCAAGTTCTCCCACTTAAAAAGATGAGAGAGGCCTGTAATTCATCATAGGTACACTTCAACTATGAGAGACAAAATGAGAAAAAAAAAATCCAGAAAATCACATTGTAGGATTTTTAATGAATTTATTGGTAAATTATGGTGGAAAATAAGTATTGGGTCAATAACAAAAGTTAATCTCAATACTTTGTTATATACCCTTTGTTGGCAATGACAGAGGTCAAACGTTTTCTGTAAGTCTTCACAAGGTTTTCACACACTGTTGCTGGTATTTTGGCCCATTCCTCCATGCAGATCTCTAGAGCAGTGATGTTTTGGGGCTGTCACTGGGCAACATGGACTTTCAACTCCCTCCAAAGATTTTCTGTGGGGTTGAGATCTGGTGACTGGCTAGGCCACTCCAGGACCTTGAAATGCTTCTTATGAAGCCACTCCTTCGTTGCCCGGGCGGTGTGTTTGGGATCATTGTCATGCTGAAAGACCCAGCCACGTTTCATCTTCAATGCCCTTGCTGATGGAAGGAGGTTTTCACTCAAAATCTCATGATACATGGCCCCATTCATTCTTTCCTTTACACAGATCAGTCGTCCTGGTCTCTTTGCAGAAAAACAGCCCCAAAGCATGATGTTTCTACCCCCATGCTTCACAGTAGGTATGGTGTTCTTTGGATGCAACTCAATATTCTTTCTCCTCCAAACACAACGAGTTGAGATTTTACCAAAAATTTCTATTTTGGTTTCATCTGACCATATGACATTCTCCCAATCCTCTTCTGGATCATCCAAATGCTCTCTAGCAAACCTCAGACGGGCCTGGACATGTACTGGCTTAAGCAAGGGGACACGTCTGGCACTGCAGGATTTGAGTCCATAGCGGCGTAGTGTGTTACTGATGGTAGCCTTTGTTACTTTGGTCCCAGCTCTCTGCAGGTCATTCACTAGGTCCCCCGTGTGGTTCTGGGATTTTTGCTCACCGTTCTTGTGATCATTTTGACCCCACGGGGTGAGATCTTGCGTGGAGCCCCAGATCGAGGGAGATTATCAGTGGTCTTGTATGTCTTCAAATTTCTTATAATTGCTCCCACAGTTGATTTCTTCACACCAAGCTGCTTACCTATTGCAGATTCAGTCTTCCCAGCCTGGTGCAGGTCTACAATTTTGTTTCTGGTGTCCTTTGACAGTTCTTTGGTCTTGGCCATAGTGGAGTTTGGAGTGTGACTGTTTGAGGTTGTGGACAGGTGTCTTTTATACTGATAACAAGTTCAAACAGGTGCCATTAATACAGGTAACGAGTGGAGGACAGAGGAGCCTCTTAAGAAGAAGTTACATGTCTGTGAGAGCCAGAAATCTTGCTTGTTTGTAGCTGACCAAATAATTATTTTACCGAGGAATTTACCAATAAATTCATTAAAAATCCTACAATGTGAATCTCTGGATTTTTTTTCTCATTTTGTCTCTCATAGTTGAAGTGTACCTATGATGGAAATTACAGGCCTCTCTCATCTTTTTAAGTGGGAGAACTTGCACAATTGGTGGCTGACTAAATACTTTTTTGCCCCACTGTATGTTTTTTAGGTCCAAAAAACAAAATTTAATCCATGGACTCCATTAAAAATGCAGTCCATGGATTCTGGCCACAGGTTGCAAAATTGGATCTGTTGAGTCAAAAAGGGTTCCCAAAAATGGAGTGCCCTGTTATGAATGTCCTCATTTTTGCCAATATACGCCATCAAATGAGGAATGTCATGCCTGAGTTGTTATATTGATTCTACTCAGAGATTATGCACACATAAACAACATATTACACTTCCAGCCCAAAATGTGAGTTGAGATGGAGATGTAAGGTAAAGCTCCCTTGTGTAACCAGAACAAATCTCATAGGTAAACACCACGTTCTGTATATTATGGACGTATTTATCCAGCTGATACCAAGCCAATAACCAAAAACACAAACTCATATTTACAAGTAGAAATAACATCCTGATTATAATTTCTTTCTGACAAGCAAATTCCTGTCGTTTCATGAATAAGACTGATAAAAACACTAGTTATGTACAACCCTGTTTCCAAAAAGTTGGGATGCTGCGTAAAATGCAAATAAAAACAGAATGCAATGATGTGCAAATCATTTATCCCTGTATGTAACTGAAAATAGTACAAAGACAACATATCAAATGTTGAAACTGAGAAATGTAATACATTTTTCAGTTTTAACATTTGATATGTTGTCTTTGTACTATTTTCAATAGAATATAGGGTTTAAATTATTTTTACATCATTGCATTCTGTTTTTATTCACATTTCACACAGCGTTCCAATCTTTTTGGAAATGGGGTTGTACTTATTAGTTGTCTTTTAATCCATACAGGAGATCACTTCCAAAAATGAATCCTTCAAATTACGATGAGGATTGTGCCAGTGCATTAAGTACTCCCCCAAATGAGTTGTCTTTTAGATTAGATTAAATTTCCTTATAGATGTTTACATCCAAAACCCAACATTCATTTGCACTTCAACAACATGTTTAGTCAACCACAATGGTTTTCCACCCATGAACAAACATAACATGTTGAAGTCACTTTGTGTCTCTTGGTGGATAGCCACTGTAAAACTTCAGATATCGTAGCATGGTCACATAACTGCTCTGTTTTGATATCACTGTCATATAGCTCATACTAAATCGATTGTTGTATCATTACTGATAAACCTGACCAACTTATTTATTCCAACCTTTGTTGGATATAGGCACGGTTAGAGTCCACAGGTATTCATTGGTTTATTTATATATGAGGTCCTCTCATCAATTTTGTGTTTAAACATTAAACTAAATTCAAACAGTTATTAAAATATGCTGCACCACAAGGTTTTGTTTTGAGACCATTTACTTTACTGTTTTTATTGCTCTAACTGTAACACTTTCATGTTTCCCTCCTTCCTCTTCCCTCAGTGGTAGTAGTCCTGGCATTTGTCATCTGCTGGTTGCCCTTCCATATTGGCCGCAACTTGTTTGCCCAGGTGGATGACTACGACGAGGCTAAACTGAGCCAGGAATTTAACGTAGCTTCGATGGTTCTGTGTTACCTCAGTGCCTCCATCAACCCCGTTCTCTACAACCTCATGTCCAGGAAGTACCGCGCCGCTGCCCACCGCCTCTTCCTGCTCCGACGCAAGCCCCTTCCCCGACACCATAGTACCGACAAACATCGACCAACTGGACAGACACAGCAGCTGTCCATCAGAGATGACACCACCTGGCTTCATGAAACTGTAACTGGGGTGTAGTTCAGCAACCAGCTTAACTCACAAGACATGTTTTATTTTCTTTTTTTTGTGATGTCCATAACTTGTCTCATCACAGCAACTCCCACCAGATTCGGGAGAGAAGAAGATTGACACTTGCCCTCTAGGTTAACCTAATTATCACACTGATCTCTCAACCAGGAAGTCATTGCTGGTACTTACATGCCTGGAGGGCAGCATTTTCTCCAGCTGACAGCCATGATTGAGCTTGCAGGTTCCAGAGCCACCAAAAGGGGTCTCTAGAGCGCTATGAGACAGGATAACCATGTCCTCCATCTTACCAATCAACGCTGGGTGTTGCTGAGAGAACCGGTGTTTGTGTGACCCCCACGATCTGTTGGTAGGACGCCTCCACAGCTACAGGTCATGTGACCCGCTGATTTTGAAGTGTCTGGCCCAGGAGATAACATGACATCCAGTCCACAACACAGTCCTGGAGGGCTAACTTGATTTAATAGGTAACAGTCGACCCGCGGATATCCAGGTTATAAACAAGGAATTGTAGGAAGCAAACAGGAAGAGATAGAGGACATGAAGCGAGAGGAAAAGAGGATAATTTTTGTTTGCACTGTCTGAGAGGTGCAGGATGTTCCCCAGTTGAGACCCTTGGAAGCAATTACGGTTAACACCTGCGCTTAGGGGACAGAACAACAGAATTTCTGTGTCACTTTGCTGGCTTGGGGATTCGATCTAACAACCTATTGGTTACCGGTCTGATTCTCATACCACTAGGCTACCAGCCACCCCTTCAGAATGGAGTGCAGGGGAGGGAAGCAGGGAGGGGAGAAATCTGCCAATCCAGACCTTATTTTGTTGCGAGAGAATCTAGGGCTTTTGTCTCCCATGCGGAGGAGAAGAGTTTTCACCACAGGTGGCTAGTGAGAGAAGACAGCTCATAATGACGGCTGCCAAGGCAAACACACACAGAACCAGCTGCTCTGGAAGCACCTTGATTAAGAAGGATGGACTCTGACTGATGTCTGGAACAGAGAGGTGGGACGTGTGCCAAACACGGGGCATGTTCGATTCCGTTCCAAGCATTACTGTGAGTCTGTACTCCTCAATTAAAGTGATGCCAGCCAAATGCGCTTCACAGCTAATGTGTTATTCCAGACAGTTCTTCTATGTGAAGGGCTTATTTATTTTTGTTAACAGAGTCTGAGAGGCAGAGAGAGAGGTAAGGGTTGGAAAAAACATCTTAGGCTGTTGCCCATTGTTTTTCCTTGTACATTGTGGCCAGACAATATTTGTTGTTACTTCGTGACAGTGTATTCAAAGTATATATATTTAGCCAAGGAACATGAGAAGCTTTTCCATCCACTTATGCGAGGCCATGCTTTGTTAATGTACAGTTAATGAAATTCTAAATGGAGAAATTAAACACTCAGAATTTCAAGTCATGCATCAGTTCTTGTATTTGGACATCCAGTAAAACCACTTCCAGGTAAACTGGTCACTTCAAACCTGTTTCTGTGTCACTCCAGTTGTTCTGGTCTATTAGTGTTTCAGTGGTTGGTTATTTGTCATGGGTTTTTTTTGTTTTCTGTGGATCACCGGAGTACCTGCTGCTATCAACATGTCCTTTTGATGATTGTGCATTGTTTGTTATCCACGCCATGTTGATATTGATTATTGTATCAATGGATTGAGTATGAATTAGAGTTATGATGCTCCAACGAAGAAATCTGAGGCAGCGGTTCAACTGTACAGTTTACAGTGGATTTCAACACATTTTTGATTAACTTACCTTGTCTTTGTCTGTACTTGATCCCCAAAACATATTTTGTTTCATTACATTACTATTAATTATGAAAATGTACCTGTAAAGTGCTTTAGAAAGTGCCATGGATGTGCCGATGTTTTCATAGTCTTATCCATAATCGTATCTGTTTGTCACACATGATTCTTGTACACGGATATCCTCATAATCATAAAGATCCAGAGGTATGATTCATTTTCAGGTAAAGCTCATACCTCGACTGCATACTATTGCAACATCAATCAGAGCACTCTGAGCGCGATGTTCATTCCCTCAAACAACCCAGGCAGCGCTCAACACTGTGTAAAGTGTGTGTGTGTGGAATTATCCAATAACGGATAATAACATTAAATAATTGTATCATAATCATATCCAGCCCAAAAAATATCCGTAATGTTGTTTGTTTTATTCGAGTACTCGGCACCCAAAGCAATACAAACTCATGTAATACATAAGAATTCCTCTTAGTCTCTACACTACTTTTGTATGTAACATGCTTTGAATCCATATTTGTGTTGTTGAAAACAGCATGGATTTATGGCACAGTGGAAACGTGTGTGAATAAGATTATCACATTAACTTACAGTCAATGGCAAGTGACTACATGATGGCCTATTTTTTTGTGTAACACGATATTAAAAATGACCATGTGTAAATAAGTTAACTTCCCCTTTAATAAGTGTCAGCAGCAATCTGAAGCTGTTGTTGTTTCTCTGTATCAGCAGTGTTGTCAAGCAGTGTTGTCAAGCAGTATTGTCAATCTGAAGCTGTTGTTGTTTCTCTGTATCAGCAGTGTTGTCAAAGGTGTGTGATGTTGTTCTCATCAATGATATAATAAAGGAACTAATGCATCATACATATTAATGGACTGTTGTCTCTTGGGGATTCGACCTCCCTCTGTTAGTCAATGGGGTTGTGCGTTTGTGTGCGTATGTCTTTCCCCCTGATGAAGGGTTAGTGTGTGTGTGGATATAATGTCATATGTTGTGTTCTTCTGGCCATATTTGCGTCAGATATTTTTTTATTTTTTTATTGTGTAAACAGGTGAATATCGTAATTGTCACACGTCACCTTCCCAAGGTGACATGGGACATTTTCCTGACAGATATCACGTTTACCAAGGCTCAGGACAAGGTCTCGCTCACTGTGTATTGGAGTGGAATGACTGATGATGTAGGAGATCTGGTCCTTCTCCAAAATAACTTTTTTTGTTGGGAAGCAAATAATATATAATCCTAAAGTGCCGCGTCCATGTGTTGACCATGTGTTTCTCCTTATCTAGTGAGAACAGAAAATGGAATTCACATATTATGTAAATGTTACTAAAATGACTTTGTCATCATGACGTATGTTGCAGTCCGAATAGGCTCTGACAATGGTTGTTTGTAGATGCAGTCATTTCCATGGTAATGTGCGTTGTTTTTTTAAATGATGCTAATGAATGTTGTTGATAATGCCACAACAAACACTACTTTTTTTCCCCTCTAACACTGTTGCACGTGGGACAGAACAGTGGTGTATAATAAGATCATTAGGTTTTCCCTGGACACTCACTTCCTGACCATGAAAGCAATAACAAATGTGCCCCTGAGGTGTTGCTGTTTGACCTGTTCTGATCTCACCTCCAATGCCCCTTTATGCAGGGAGAGGATGGATGGTTGGTTCCTGTCCATCCAGTCACGGTTTATTGGTTTTGTCTAATTCATTCAGCTCAGCAGTACGGACCAGTCTGGGCCTTTGTACCCGCAAGCCAAATTAATTTAAAACACTTCGGCATCTCCAGTTTCTCATCCAAGTTGCCCATCCCTGTCCTAAAAGCATCAGTTCATAACACATTTAAGTGTCTTGGAGGTCATTCCTAGAAAAACAAACTAAAAGCTGACTCACCTAACTCGATGGAGATTTAAGAGACATTTGGAGATATCCATCCTACAGACCATCTGATAGTTTGTACATTTGTTTGTCAAAAGAGAAGTAAGGTATAGTGGTATTTTATTAATGAGAGCTTCATGGACAGACATCCTGTTTTATACTGATTTACGAGACTTCAAAGAAGGGCAACCGGCTGTCTGATACAGAGCCAATTGGTGAAGGCGTCTGAATATGTAATGAGAAATCCCCAAGGCAATAGACGAGTCATTTCTTCTTACCTTAACAATCAATAACAATTTAAAGGCTGCCACATTCCATTTTATGGTAAGCCACTTTGTGGTACCAAACATTTTACTGTAATCTTATTTACAGTGTGTTACTGGAATTATCCACGTAGCAACATATTGCTCTGTCTATATTACAAGTCAGTCCCATAATTTTTTGAGAAAATATTTTACAGCATGCCATTTACAATGCAAAAAGCTCTTACAGGCTGTTACAGCAGGTCAAAGGTCACGGGCAGGGAAATAATCACAGCTTATAGTGTCACTCTATAGAACAACAAAAGTACTCTGAACATGCACACACACACACACATAGACATATCTTTTTCTTTCCTATTTCTGAAACTCAGAAAACCTTGTTACCTATCCCTGAACCTAGCCCCTCATGCTGGAAATCACATTTCTTAATGGAAAATAAATATATAAAAATATATTCCACCCAAAAAAAATCCGCTTATACTATCTTTTGTGTGGACATGTTTGTCTTTGCGGCAACCAAAGCATGAGTTGATTTAAACATGAGTTCATATACTAGAACATCAGTTGATTTTTAATTTACTATCAGTTCATTTATTTATGCATCAGCTATTTAAACAACAGTTGTGTCATTTAGGCATCTGTTGATTTTTTTTTATCATCTGTTGATTTATTTACCATTAGTTTTATGTATTAAAACATCAATTGTATTATTTATGAAACAGTTTTTTATTTTACCATCAGTTGTGTTGTTCATTTAAAAATCACATTTCATTTAAACATCAGTTGTTCTATTTAAAAAATAGTTAATTATTTTAATACATCAATCACATGTATTAGATAAAGTCCTTGTAACATCATCAGTTGTGTTTAAACCAGTGGGGAACCGCCTGGGCCCTCTATGCCCTCAGAGAGGGCCTAAGAATAGATACAAAGCTGTATATATTTTTTATCTATTATAACTTGGAATTTTGTTTTCATTAATTAAATCTTTTTTGTTATAATTGTAATGATCATCTTATTGAATTTCTTCAGTTTGTGCTGGAAAAAGAAGGGTTAAGAGAAAAAATTTCCAATCAGAATTTTTCTTTGGTAGTCTCTTGGTAGAAATAATCTAGCTGTGCTCAACACTCATTGGCTAAGCCCTCAGGCTTTGAATAGAAGGCACCAGCCAACGTCATTGACATTGACTTCAGAGCAGCATTTTGGAATGACTGAAATGTAATAAGTGGGACAATTGTATGATGCCTCAAGGCCCTCTAGAGGGCCTAAGTATACATCACATTCAGAGCCAATAGTGAGCCTTATCTTGTTTTCACACGCTTGAGCCTAGCTAGCTGGCTAGCTTTTTGCAGTGAGTGTACAAGGATGGCGATGGCCCGATTGTCAGCCTTGGCTTTGATCTCAAAAGACAAGCTATATTAACTTTAAAATCAAAAGATGAGCTATATGAACCTGCCATTGCCCGTTTCATAAAGAAGGACAGGAGAATGGACGTTTTAATTGATAATCGTAATGGTGAGTGGACTTTGTGTTTTCATCTACAGCTTGCTTTTTGTTGCTATCTCGTTCATATCACTTTGAATGCAATGTGTAAAATATTATTTAAACTTTAGATCACTGGTTATGTGGTAAAAACAAAGGTAATGTCATTGCAATTGGAAGTACTGTGTACATGATATTTTGTGTTGTGGTGCATTTTTTTATTGTTGTATGCTGGAGACAGAACATTGAATACAGTGCAACTTTTTTTCTGTCTGACAGCATTTACTGTCCTTGGTCTTGAAACAATGTGAGTAGTTGTGTGGTTGAATTTATTCTGCCACTACTTGAGTGACTCTTTTGGCAAATGTTTCTTTGAAACAATGGTATTTCCTTCTAACATGGTTCCTGCTATGATATTTGCAACCGTGAGCCACAGCCGAGGCGTGGCTTAGGACCGTTTGAATCTGTCCTCAAACAATTGCTTCTCCTACATAGATCAACAAAGGTCTCTACTATTAGTTGTTTTATTTAAGCATCAGTAGTTTATTTTATGCATCAGTTGTTTAATTTAAACATTCAGTCATATTATTTAACTATCAGTTGTTTTATTTAACTATCAGTTGTTTTCATTTAAACATCAGTTGTTTCATTTAAACATAAGTTATTTCATTTAAACATAAGTTGTTTTATTTAAACACAAGTTGTTTTTTTTAAACATCAGTTGTTTCATTTAAACATCAGTTGCTTTATTTAAACATCATTTGTCAGTTGCTTGATCCTGCAGCTGCCTCTGGGTTCACATAAACATTAAGATAAATTGTAACACACAGTCCATTGTGTTTTAAACCTAAGTAGTCAACCCAGGTACAGGTTTTTTTTTTTTACAATTGCTAATATCCTTTTGTCCAATCTTTAGTCACATTTTCAAAACTCTGAACGCAATTAGCACAACATCTATCTGGACCTTACCATTACAGTTTTTCACAATCGCTTTAGCTCATTTTTTGAAACAGTCTTAACATTCTCTAAACTGTAACTACAATCATCATAAGGACATCACATCACAACTCTATGGCATGTCTGCAAAATGTAGTAACTCACCAAAACATTTAATTCATGCTTTAAAACCTAGTTATTGTGTCAGTAAATTGGCCAGTGCCATCCAAATTAAGAGTTTTTTTTCTCATCGTGTGAGCCGTACTGGTCAAAATGTTTAGATGTTTTTTGATGTGAGCAAGAAACTAATTGTTCAGAGATTTTAACATATTATTTTGAAAAAAAAAATCTTCTCATTTGAGAAGGGAGCCAAAACAATTGAGAAAAATTTTAACATAATTCATGTTATTTTCACAGAATATGCAGTCAATTTACACGTTTCTAAAATGCTTACATTTTCTTTACATAAACACTTACTACCAAAACTATGTATCATTCTTGTCTCATTTATAAATGCTTGCACACAGCATGCCAGAAATGATTACCTAATATTCAAAAACGCAAATACAGTATAAAGCCTCAATTTCTGAAACAACAGTTTCAGTTTATAGCTTATAGCTTATAAACTATATTGAAACAGCTGATATGCATTTATGAGTGAACAGATCATTGAAACATTGAGAAATGGCTGATTTTTCTGTAATTGTGTTTTATTTTTACGCATTTGGGACCAAAGGTCACATGTTGGATTTTTTGTTGAACAGTGGCAGCAATGTCATGTTGCTAAGGAAGCTTTTACTACAGCAATTCTTTCACTTACTATTTTTTCTACAGTACATTCTATAAAGTAAAGATGACATATTCCCTTTTACATAATATGTTGCCAAAAACTGAACAAATGTTCATAATGGAACCAGACCTTAGAGGCTATAACAGGACCTGAAAGATGATGGGTTTTCTAAAGCAGTTTGCAGTGCAGCTCCTGTCACATTGACTTACATATAAAATACATTTAAATTATGTACTGTAGGAATACTAGGTGAACACAGTGTGGACCCTCAACAGGCCTGCAGTTTAAACGTTTTCAGACTTCCTGCTGGACATGACAAGATGTGAGATACGGCCTCATAAGACTCAGTGGATGTTGATGGTGGAGGGGCTGTATTGACATAAACCATGGATTCCCCACATTAACTAGCCACTCTGACAGTCAGACGGTTTCAACAATTAATCAGATTTGTAGTTTGGACCTACAGTCACCTCCAGAAGTATTTGGACAGTAACAGTTGGTTGTTTTGGCTCTGTACTTCAGCACATTGTATCTGAAATGATACAGTGAATAATGGGGTTAAAGTGCACACTGTTAGCTTTCATTTAAACGTTAATTTCAGAAACATTACAGCCCGCTTTCTACATTTTCCCTCAATATTAAGCCGATCACAACCCAATGATCTTACTGAGTTTGTAAAATATTCAAGCAGCTGCACTCTTTCTAGTACAGCCAACATGAATATCCTCTCTACTGTGAGAGTGCTGGCTTTTTATTCTTCCCACAATGGTCTGTAATATTCAATGTCTGTCTTACATTGTCTGTTTCATATGTAGCTTTGACAAAACCAGTGTGATCAGGCTTAATACGATTAAGGAGTCAGACTCCTGAATGACACAACAGTAAAGTCACTGTCTTGCAGTTATCTGCTCTCGGATTGATCCAGGGGTCCCATGAAGGGCGGGGCAGTGGGCTAGCCCCATCTAGGTTCTGGGATATTGCTATTCGAGTACAGTTGTGTCATTGCTCTTTAGTGATGCTTTGGCACCTGTGAGCTCAATCAAGGTTGAAGGCCAGAGAGTGTAGGATTCCGGTGTTGAGCTAGCAGTGTGATATGAACCAGAATTTCGTCAAATGACAACCGTCAACATCAACTGTCCCAATTCCATAGGGAGGATGGAGAGTTGCTGTGATGAAACAGTGCCTTAAAAACATACAACTTTGTAAAACGAGATACAAATATAAATAAATACATTAGTTTAGGATGCTAGATAAGATGCTAGTTGTGATTTCTTATTAAACTCTAGATATTAGCCATTTACATCAGGTATCGTTCCATAGGGAATTGCCTTAATCAATCAATCAATCAAATTTATTTTATAAAGCCCTTTTACAACAGCGATTGTTACAAAGTGCTTTTACAGACTTTACAGCTTTTAATAGCTTCCCAGACCTCTGATACAATCTGGTTTTATGGCTAAAGTGATCTTATTGAGATATTCTGTGATTTCGTCTGAAGCTGTTATGTGTTCTGTGGTATAAAACCACTTATATTGATGAGAAATTGATCTTTATAGACTGAATAGACATTCTAAATTGGTTTGTGTAGTCTGGCCCAGGGACGTGAAGGTGACCAGAAAGGCTCGATACTGTCCACCCTTGCTGTCTTGCCAGGTGGGCTCTCATCGCCACTGGGATGCCCTCCCTCCAATGCCATTCGGGGGCGGAGTCACTGGCTTGTTGTTGTCTCTCCGTTGTGCACTTGTGCAATTGGGCTGTACTCTGCTGGCAATACTCGGCCCTCATTCAGGGTGGTTGTGGTTGGTGGGTGTCCCTTTGGTTGATGCTTGGCAATGTGGGTGGATTGATTTCCTGTCTGTTGGGCCCTGTCCGGGGCCTCCCCTGGATAGGGCCACAGTGTCACTGGACCCCCTGTCTCAGCCCCAAGGTCTTACGCTGCTATGCTATTGTGCTGGGGGAGTAGGGTCAGTTCTCCTTCTCCACTATAAATCGTTGTAGATCTAAGGGATGCATTTTCAAAATGTACTCTGTCTCCTGCCGTTTTAAACTTAGGAGGACATGAGGTCTTGGCCCACACCTGCAGAGTACCAGGCCTGAAAGACTCGTTGCTGTCCCTGTCCAAAGTCCTGGTTGTGTTGCAGATCAAGACGATACCTGACGATTTCAGATGCCACTCTGCTGACCCCCCCCAGTTTGGCACTGGCCTGTGAATTCCAGTTTGCCTAGTTGGCCGTTGCTTATGAAACAAATTTAAGGCCCTTTACCCATCCTCCACCTCTTCCCTCTTGTCCAGTTGAACCTCCTGATAATTCACAAATGCTTCTAAGAACATCCAAGGTTTGAGACAGGAGTTGAGGATTTGTCTAACTTGTTGTCCATGTTGATTAAACAATAAAATCATGTAGGCCATACATTTGTAGGAGTCTTTGGAGCACATACATTCCTTACAGAAAACCTGTCATTTTTCAAATATCCTGGTTTTCAAAGAAAAATTCAAAATATTACTTTACAAGGATGTCAGAGGCAAAAGAAAAACACAATTGACCCTCCCAATCTTTTTCAGTTCAGCGTGCACTGTTGCAAATTGATGGGTCTCTTTTGCAATTTCTTTTGCATTTCCTTCCATTTAACTATATGCCCAAAATATTCCAGGAGACTACTTTAAATGGAGTTTTCATGTGACAGTATTATTAGAACAGCCTGTGAAACAAAAAACCTAAGACTCCCCAAACGGAATCACAGACCCCAAAAACGTTACCAATGACCCATCTGGAATTCAGAAAGGCAGTTCCCTAGAGACATATAGGCTTTGTGATGTCTGATTTAAACTGCCACAGGAATAATTTAAAGTTAGATTGAAGTCCCCTAGGTTTCAGTCCATTTGCAGAAGTTCTAACCAGCTTTAAGAACATTCTGACTATAGTGATTCCAAAGAGGTCACAGTCCAACTCCATAATGAAAGAAAAGACGTCACAGTCCAACTCCATAATGAAAGGAAAGAGGTCACAGTCCAACTCCATAATGAAAGGAAAGAGGTCACAGTCCAACTCCATAATGAAAGGAAAGAGGTCACAGTCCAACTCCATAATGAAAGGAAAGAGGTCACAGCCCAACTCCATAATGAAAGGAAAGACGTCACAGTCCAACTCCATAATGAAAGGAAAGACGTCACAGTCCAACTCCATAATGAAAGGAAAGAGGTCACAG
>JACXGI010015863.1:0-16805 GCA_016801175.1 Esox masquinongy | reverse complement strand
GTGTGTGTGTGTGTGTGTGTGTGTGTGTGTATGTGAATTTTGACAGTGGCACCAGCATAGAGTCCGTCAGTTGATTTATGGATGGGGGGCTCCTACCATATTGTTTTGGGGGTTGCAGAAAGGCCAGGGCTCTCCAAAACTGTTCCCGGTAGGTCCCTCTCTTGTATGTGTTCGCTCCAACAGCAGATATAATGAACCAGACTCATCTTATCAACCAGCAAATTATTAGAATCAGGTGCTCTAGATTAGGGTTGGAATGTAAACCTACTTGACAGGAGATATCCAGGAGCTGGATGAGAGCCCTGGGTCAGATCGGTGATACTTTTTTGCCTTAAACACAACTAGAAGGTCTGCAGTATTGCTGTTAGGACTATGACGTGTTGGAACCATGCGGCTATTCAAACTATATTAACCTCCGTCTGTCTGCCTCTGACATTCTTACTCTCTGTCTGTTTCTCTTTATTTTCGTTGGGTCTTGAGGCAGGTTAATGAGTTGGTTCTGTTGAAGAAAAAATTGGTATGTTCAACCCTTTAGCATCTATAATAGAAATAGCAGTAACAATTTATATACTACTCTGGATTCCTTTAACAGCGACTATAACAACAGTCTGGCTAAAGTTTGGTTTGGAGTAGCCAATCCTGCTTGTGGTTTAATGATAACCAACCAAAAATGCTTTTTATAGCTATGTATCCTAGGGTAATGGCGCAGGACAAAGATACATGAGTCACTTAGTGCTACTGCTGGCTTGCTACTTAGGTGGAGAGGCTGTGTTGCCATATCCGCGGTTTTGATGAAAAATTGGGCTACCTTTCAAACAATGTCGTGGGTGAAAATTAATTGGTGGCAGGTTTTTGGGCTACGTCTGAACTTCACCGTAGCCGCACCATTTCTGTCTTTATATGCTATATTGTGTGTTTCTTTGCTGTTATCACAGTCAGACATCAGCTACAGTAGGATCTGTGGCTCCACATGCGTATATACCGCATCTTAACATTTTGAGCTGGTTTTGAGCAGTCGTTGTGCTGGAAATATTTGCTTAACTTGGCAACACTGTGGAGACGTTATCTTGAGGAGAAATATGTCACCAGCTTGTTTATCAGATCTATATCAGCCCGTGTATTCCTCTTCGCTACAAAGTGATGCATATATTTGACTTGTCTCCAAAACAAACTGAAATATATGCACCACAACCGGAGAAAATAACTGGAAAGATTTCTATGAGCGTAAGTACGCCAACAGTGATAAACTATTTCTGAGGTACTCCATTTCAAATAACATCTTTCCCCAATACCGTTTCTATAATAATTAGCATTTTTCTTCTTTTGTATGATGGAAATCTTACAAATGCCTCCTTTAAAGCAGATGAGAAAGATGAGAGAGACGAAAGGCCACTGTCACTCTGCATCAGAGTCAACCAAGGCATGCACATGCAAGCACTTTTGGCTAAATTTGGTCGGAAAGCTGGAGGCATGGTTTGCTGCAAATATTAAGGTCAGGGTGGTCAGAGGTGTTGATGTGTCTTGTTTGTTTTGTGTGTCTGTGTGAGAGCGGATGTGCACGTTTGTGTATGTTTTTGTGTGTGTTGTGTGTGTTGTGTGCACAGTGGCCAGTCATGCCAAAAGCGGTATTGGAGAGAAATAGGAGACCAGTTTAAAACAGCACAGGAATTCCATATTACAGTGAACTATTGTGCTGTATGACAATCTGTATCTGCGTCTGCTGTCTGTCTGAAATGCTGTTGGATTTTTGTCTACATCTGCAGTTTCACTGAAAGACAGTTGAAAATGAAAGATGAAACAGAAACGGAGAAAGAGAGGAGGAAGAGGGGTAGGAGACAAGAGAAAACAAAAAGGGAACAGAATGAACAAAGAGTTTGTGGCGCATGGGGCTTGCAAAATCAGAGATGTTCATTCCATTTCCACTGGGGGGCCAGTACAAAAATGTATGCACTCACTAATGTAAGTCTCTCTGGATGAGAGCGTCTGCTAGATGACTTAAATGTGAATGAGAAGAAATGGTATTCATTAATTATTTAGAGTCATTTTAACTCATTCTAACAGACTGTCCTCTGTTTAGTTTAGTTCTAGTGTACTTTAACAAACTCTAAATACCTATAACTAGTTTTAACAAGTGTGAAGTTTTTACTTATTTAGCTCATCTGTCTTTATTAGCTCAGTCTGTTTGATAAGTCCATCAGACAGTCTATGCTTAGATAATAGTTAGTTATTAATTTCAACTTCAGTTATCAGGCTGTTCCATCACTCTTTTCCTCCATTTTTCCCATCCTTTACAAATTCTTAGATAATTTAATTGACACCTGACACTCAACTAAACTCAGTCACACACATTTACAGGCAGACATGCTCACACACACAGGCACATACATCACTTTGTCATGACCTTTCAGGACTAACAAAAATGTTCATATTCAAACAACTATTTTTCCCCCAAATCCTAACCCTTACTCTAAGCCCTGAAATAACCCAAGAGCCTACAAAAACATGTTGAAAAGTCAGGACTTGTCAGTTCATGTTTTCATGTAATGTCAGGACATTTCAGGGAATGTTGGTCCTGAAAATGTTAGAGAGAGGGAGAGAAGGAGACATTTGGGTCAGAGATAGAGAGAGAAGAAATTATATTTTTATGTTGTTGTGCTATTCAGTCTTGTTTAGCCTGAGGTTGTTTTGTTTTTCTAACAATGATGAGAAGGCCAACCCCCTGGAACGTAACTAACATATCATACAACTGAAAACTGTAAAGTAAAAAAAATGGAATTACTTTTTACTACGGTCAAAATCATCTCTAGGTTTCTAACTGAAGTGACTTACTGAATACTTACATTTGAAATCAAACCTTTAAATTCATTTGAAATTTAGCAGGATGAAATATCTTAGAATCATCTCATTTTCAAGTGTCCCAATGTAAAACCAACAACAACAACAACAAAGTTCTTAATAAAAAGAACAGTATGGCAACTACTACAGTATCTAACAATAATAACAATTCAGTGATATTATAAAAACACTATATGATGAGTGTATGGTCTTGAACCCCACAGGTATAGAATATTTCACTCTCATTTCCAAAATATTTACACCAATGCCAAATCACAACTCTACTGATGTAAAACTGAGTACCATATATCTGATCATAGCCTGTTTTTGGTCAGTGCATGTCAGACCAAAAACTAAGCCATGATGTGTCTTTGTTGACCTCCAAAACAGAATTGTGTCAAGGGATAGATTTAGGGAAGGTAATAAACAAACAGCAAGACGGGCCATGGTCTGAATTCCAAGCGGTACATCTGATGAATACAAGGTACCATTCATCTCCTGGCTAATATGACGGGAGCATCTTGCTATGGGGATGCTTCTCAGTGGCAGGGACTGGGAGACAGGTCAGGTTTGCGGGAAGGATAAACAGAGCAAAATATAGAGATCCTCGAGGAACACATGATCCAGAGTTCACAGGACATCTGACTATGGCAAAGAGTTATTCATTCAGCACAAAAACGACCCAAAGTACACACACAAAGTACAAAGTTTTTGAATGTTCTTGCGTGGCCCAGACTTAAACTATTGCCCCATTGAACATCTGTGGTGAGATCCAAAGATCGCAGTTCACAACATTCCCCATCCAAACTAACAGAGCTTGACAGGATCTAAAAGGAGGAATGTGAGAAACTTCACAAATCCAGGAGTTCAAAGCAGGTAGAGCCATAGCCAGGAAGACTCGAAGCTGTGATTGCATTCAACGGTTGCTTCTACAGAGTTCTGAATAAAGTGTCTGAATACTCAGGTACATAAGAAATGTATGATTTTTATTTAAAATAAATTGGCACAAATGTCTACATTGTCATCATGCAGTTTAATGTCAAAAAATGGTATTCAATACACTATAAATTAAGTCTATAACACAGCAAAATGTGGAGTGAGTGAAGGAGTCTAAATACTTTCCACAGGCACTGTTAATGTACTTACATGGGGAATGACAATAAAAAGCAATACTCCTTTCTATTTGAAGCAAACTTCCCCCCTTTGACAGACCAATTCAGTACAAACAAACACTTTTAGAGAACTTTCCTAACGTCCCTAATCGGAAGAGTTAATTCCATTTAATGGTTTCTCTTGTAATACCCCAGACTTTTCTATGGAATTACAAAAACATAGGATAGGTAAAATGCCCCATCATACATGAGAAAGTATCCGGAAGCAAAGTCTTAAGACATGGTTGGGTGAATGTACTTTTTGGGGGAAATGGGTTTTGGGAGAGCAGTGGAGAGGATGTTTGGCAGGGAGAGGGAATGTTGGGGATATTTTTTGTTCATTATTTTTTTGGGGGGTCATGATTGTATGTTCTTCTGTTTTTAAAATATTTTTTAATAGAAAAAACTCAAGTTATCATTTGTGTTTTTATGCCTGAGTGTGAAAATCATCTTCACTGATGATTAATTCATATTTTCTGTCACAAATGGACACAGGGCTTTCTCTCAAGTTCTACTTCTTTCAATTGTGTGAGTGTTTGTGCCTACCTGAGCACTTGTGTGTGAAACAGGAGAGACAAACTAATGTCTGGAGTATGAGTCTTTTTTTTTATTACATTGAAGTCATTTAACAGATGCTCTTATCCAGAGAGTGCATACATTTTCATCCTTTTTGATTATGGCCCACTGTGGGAATCACACTCACAACCCTCGCGTTGTAAGCGTCATGCTCTACCAAGTGAGCTACACGGAACCTCACAGAAGGAAGTTGGAGCAGAGGAAAAAGAGATGGAGAATGTGGGGAGATTGGAAATAACAGAGAAGGGGACGAGGGAAGAAGGGGAGAGGATTTGCAGGTCTGTTATTCTGATCAGACAATGAGTCATGGACCCCATTCTCTCCCACCTTCTATCTCTCTCCTCTCACTCATCTCAATTTTCTCGCTCCCTCTATTTTTCTCTATAGCCTCTCTCTCCCTCTCTCCTCTCTCTCCCTCTCTTTCTTTCCTCCTCTTCATCTCGATGGAAAACCTTAACCCAAGTAACAAGGCTTGCCAAACCATGAAAGTTGTGGTGACTTTCTACATGTGCAGTATTTGCTATTTGTACTTGGTGATCTTTTTCTCTGGCATATTTTCCCTTTCACTAAATACTCTCCTGTCTGAGAAATAGCGAACTGGTATTTCTTCGGGTAAATAACTGTGACTATCAGAGGAAGGTCAGTGGTAGAAGTGCAACTAAGCCAAGTCTTTTGTTACTTTTTTGAAAACAAAACTGTGTTGCATTTTAACAAGAAGAAAATATGTAAACCAATTATTTGGGAGTATTCCTACGGGTTTTGAGCACTCTGTAATTTTCTGTAGCTTTTTCAGACAATCAAATAATCCTGTAGAGCCACCAGAGTTCATCTCTGCCTCAGTGTTTATGTGAAACATTGATTGAACATGTGGCGAACAAGGAGATTCCAGGGTACAAGCATGTCTCTGACTCTCATAAACCATACAAAAATTATGAGAGAATCTGTCACTCACCACTCTCTCCCCTCACTCTCTCCTCCCCTCCCTTTTCTATTTGAACTCTGCAGTAACCAAGAAGACTGCTGTGCGGTTCTATGCTGAAGGGACCAGTAGATATTTAGTTGACAGACGACAGAATCCAGTTCAGACTTAATTGAAGAGGATAATCTGAGGACCGAATTACGCCCTGAAGGACCAAACGTTGTATCCATAAAACCATTTGGATTAAATACCACAATCAACATATTCTTAAGACGGGCCAAAGAAATATAGATATAACTAGTGACATCATCATGAATGCCCCTCAAACAGGAAGCCCAATTATGGAGGTAAAGACGGTCTCCCAAGAGATGGCTTTGATAAGCAACGCCCTGGCAGCTTACACCTTCATAGCAGGTAAACATTGATTTATGTGCAGTACAATAGTTGTACATGTTATGTTTTAGTTATTGTTTGCAATATACTTGTTAGTGTTAAGTGATAGTTGAAAAAAAGAGTGTTACTGTTTTAGTGTCTATTTGTGTTACGTAAAAAATAAACTGCCGTTTTTGACTTTCACTTTCTGTGTCCAATCTGAAAAATATATTTTTAATGCACAAGTAATTTGCTAAATTGGGACACTGCTTGAGTTCTTTTTCACACTTTGCCACTATTATAATTTTACTGTATTACTTTAATTAGGGAGAAAATAGGGTTAAATTCCTCAGGGTTACGACCTAGCAACCTTGTCGCCCTTAAAATGATAAGAAATTGAAACTTATATACTTCAATCATTATTAAACACTAATGGAGGGGATATAAGAAATCTCCAATTTAGCTAGGCCCTATGTTTAAGTATATTTAAACTAGGGATGTCAAAGTTAACGCATTAGCACATGCAATTAATTTAAAATGCTTAAATGCTTAATGCTTAAATTTCTCTAATGTCTGAATTTCTTGTCTCAGACCAGCCTGAGAGAGCAGCTCTGGTGTTTGTAAGCGGTGTGTGCGTGGGTCTTCTGCTCACCTTGTGTGCCCTCGTGGTCCAGATACACTGCCGCACCGACTGTTACTACAGTAACCGACGACGACACCACCATCAGCATAGCAACAGGACTCACCACCATCCCCATAGAGACCATCGGTGTCACCACCATCACCAACCTGGCAACCCTGACACCAGCAACCCCGGTGTTACCACAGAGACAAGCGAAGACAGTGAATCTGAAGACTGGGACGACGGGACGTCAGACTTATCGGCCCGACGACGGAGACGGTTTGAAAGAACGCTGCTGCACACCAGTGTGTTCACCTCCGCAGAAGGTAAACACATACTGTAGGCATATACGTTTGTCTTTCTGTCCTTATAGGGACCTAAAACCCAACACTAACCCAGAAATCCATGTTCCCTGTTCTCTAACCGTAACCTGAACCTCAATAACCTAACCTGTATCCCTGTTCTAGCCCTAAAGTCTAACCCTAAATGCAAATGCCTAAACTTAAATTAGCCACAATTCAAACACTATGCCCAATTGCACGTTTTCCCTAAACCTAATCCTTACGCCGGAAATCAAATTTTCCCTAGCTGGGACCTGCCAAAACACCTTGTGGGGACTAATTTTTCAGGCATTACCCTCTTTGTGGGGACTTCAGGTCCTAACATACACACATAGACTTGGATCACACATTGCGTTGGAAAACGTGTCAATTATTATTATTAATATGTACACTGTGTAGAATCCAGTGGTGAACCTAGACTATTGGAGCTAGGCCCTCAGTTGCGGAAAAAGATCTGACGTCATACATATAGAGAAATCTGATGCCTGTGTTGTGTATACAGAGTATTCAATGTTCTATCTCCAGCATGCAACAATAAAAAAAAATACTTCCAATTGCAACATCATTACCTTATATTATACGAATGAGATAGCAACAAAAAGCAAGCTGTAAGTGAAAACAAAAAGTCCTCTCACCATTGTGATTATCATTTATAAACGAAGTTCACCTTTCAGCATGACAACGACCCAAAGCACACATCCAAATCGAAAAAAGCTTGGCTTCACCAGAAGAAGATTAACGTTTTGGAATGACCCAGCCAGAGCCCAGACCTGAATCCAATTGAACATTTGTGGGGTGATCTGAAGGGGGCTGTGCACAGGAGATGTCCTTGCAATCTGACAGATTTGGAGCGCTTTTGCAAAGAAAAGTGGGCAAATATTGCCACGTCAAGATGTGCCATGCTAATAGACTCCTACCCAAAAAGACTGAGTGCTGTAATAAAATCAAAAGGTGCTTCAACAAAGTATTAGTTTAAGGGTGTGCACACTTATGCAACCAGGTTATTGTGAGTTTTTTATTTTTTATTTTTCCCCCTCAAAGATTTCAGTTTGTTTTTCAATTTAATTTTTCACGTTATAGGTCACATTCAAGGTGGAAAAATTTCTGACATGATTTGTCTTTGTCTCATTCTTTTACATCATAAGAACCTGGCATTTTAACAGGGGTGTGTAGACTTTTTATATCCACTGTAGCTAGCTGGCTAGCTTTCTGCAGTGAGTGTAGATAACGATGGCAGTGGCACGACTGTCAGCCCTGGCTTTGATCTCAATCAAGCAATAACTTGTACCAGGCTTAAGTGCAAGAAAACAAACTAAGGCTCGCTATTGACTCTGAATTAGTAGCATATACACCCGCCTGTGTTTCTCAACCCTGCTCCTGGGCGACCCTCTGCCCTGCATATTTTAGATCTCTCCCTGCCCTGACATACCTGATGTAGCTCATGAAGGACTTGATAATGAGCTGATCATTTGAATCAGGTGTGACAGAGCAGGGAGAGATAAAAAAAATGCAGTGGGGGCGCCCAGGAGCAGGGTTGAGAAACACTGATTTAGGCCCTCTAGATGGCCTTGAGGTGTCATACAATTATCCCACCTATTACAAGGCAATTTGTGATTGGTAGACTCTACTGTCATTCCAAAATGCTGCTCTAATTGAAGTCATTGTCTATGATGTTGACTGGTGCCTTCTGTTCAAGGCCTGAGGGCCTAGCCAATGAGCGATGAGCCCAGCTAGATTATTTCTACCAAGAGACTAACAAAAGAAAAATTCTGATTGGATATTTTTTTCTCTTTGTATTAACCCTTCTTTTTCCAACACAAACTGAAGAAATTCAATAGGAAGATCATAACAATTTAGACAAAAAAGATTAAATCAATGAAAATAAAATTACAAATGATAATATATAAAAATATATACAGATTTGTATCTATCCTTAGGCCCTCTCTGAGGGTGTAGAGGGCCTTGACGGTTCCCCAATGGTAGAATCCTACTTCTAAAGATTACAAGACAATGACACAACTTTCTCCTAGTCCCCTTCCTTTACAACAGTGGTTCCCAAACCTCTCCTGGGCCCCCCCCAGCCATTCCATCTATTAGATGTATCCCAGAGCTAGCACACCTGAATCAACTTATTAACAAACCCTTACCTGTTGAATCAGGTGAGCTAGTTCAGGGCAAAAACTAAACTGTGAGATGGCTGGGGGGGGCCCAAGGAGAGGTTTGGGAACCACTGCTTTACAAGACCAGGATCGGAATAGTATTTGCTTGTCCTGGGTTGTTTAGGGTTGGCGTGTTGTACTGTAACTGCCTACAGCTAGTCTGAGGAGACTACAAGTCAATGCAGCTGACAGATGGACTGGCAAGAAAGTATAAATACACTATATCTCAGAGACTCTGAACAGTTTTGTAGAAGAAAATATTTGAAGCATTAATTAAAAACATTAACTGCAGATGTATTCTGGTCAATGTATGCTTGCACTTATGCTAATAGTACCGTAAAAATCTAACATTGGACCCTTTAAATGTGCCAAGTTTTATTCAGAATTTCTTAAAGCAGCTGAAATAAAGTATTTTTTTTGTTGTGGTTTTTTTGATAGAGTTGGAGCGAGCCCAGAGAGTCGAACAGAGAGAGAGGATTATACGAGAGATCTGGATGAATGGACAGCCTGACGTCAACACTGTCACACGCAGCCTCAACAGATACTACTGACAGGGATGAGAGATAGAGGAAGAGATAAAGAAGGACTTTGACAAATGGAAGAGAAACAGAATAGTTCGCTGCAGGCACAAGGACCACACAGAAACTCAGTGAACTGCGATTATTTTTTTTTGCCTTCACTTAAACGTAATGTGTATTTAAATAATTCACTGTTGTATTTTGTGGAAAAAATCTTTATTTTTTATATAGCAACACCTTGTTTGTTTGTCTCAGGGATGCTTTTCAGGCTTGTTGTTGGGGATAATTGTTTGTATTTTGAAGATAAAGCAGCCATCATTCCATGAGATAGATGTGACTATAAAACTGCCTTAGTTTTGGTTGGTTTGTCAGCGGGGGTGAGTTCACTGGGGAACTAGCAGTGGTTAGGACGTTTAGTGCCTTAATCATAGTCACTAGAGACAGAGGCACCGCTCCTATATACAGCCAGATCCAAACCAGTTTCCTATGGATAGGAAGTGCAATAAAGTGCCAGTATGGACCTTTTAAAGGCTAGATTAAGCCCCCATCATTGCTAACATCTGCAGTATGGTCTATTCAGATGTAGTGACGCTGAACTAGCTAGAGCCTGTACTGTAGGCATTGCTTGAGAATTAACGCAGTGAAGGGGCTAAAACGACAGCAGTTTCTCTTAAGTGTTTTTGGTTGTTTTCCCTAGCTTGTTGTCTGTATCAAAAAGCTGTCTGTGAAGTTAAGAGTTGTGTTGAGAGAGAAGTCCTGTATGCATCCTTCCTCTCCTGGAAATAATCACAGATCTGAGAGGTACAAAGGTGACAGCAGCAGGATAGAAGCATGCAGTTCTGTGATTTTCTTCAAGGAAGTGATAAAAGAAGGAAAAAAAAAGATTCGACTGAAGGATACTTTGCACTCAAACAGGGACAGTAAATGGCTGAGACTACCACACTGACCTTATATTGAGTAATAAAAACCTTTAGAAACAAGGGTTCTGCCTGTTTTGATCTGTTGTCCTGGTCTGTAAGCTTATACCGCCATCTGCTGTTAACAGAAATGTCATACACCATTTTTTTTCAACCTTCCAAAACCAGTTTAAAAAAGGTTGTTTTCCATACCTTGTTAACTGAATCTGCATTCTGCACTGATAATGTACCAATCTGATCCATGAATAGCAGATGATCTCTATATAGGCCTATATAGTCAAGTAATGACTTAATCATGAGAGGGCCTACATGACTTAAATCCTTAAAGCGATGGGTATACGGAACATGTCATTTAGCAGACGCTCTTATCCATAGACTTACAGAGAGAAACATTTTAATTTTTTATAAATATTTGGTAATATTATTATAGATTTTTTTTTTACAATCAGGAGTCTATAGAGGCTATTAACGAACAAACACATGAGCATATTTTTTTTTAACAGTCCATTACAAAATGTTGTCAGATTCAGAATTGTACTTGATTTTACTTAAATCACAGACTGTGACTTTAATGCGCGGGTCGTTACGTCAGGAGCAATCTTCAAAGGACAACTGTTCAGAGTGGAATGCGGGGTACCCTAACTTGGACCGGACCAGACTATGCTTCATGGGACTCATCACAATAGTAACCTAACAGATAAAGATTAGACACCGTGATGAGACAATACACCACGTCCAGGGACATGGCCAGCCGGGGAGGCTCGTGCGTGGCCTGCTGCCAAGTTTGCGTTTTCGCATTTACTGCATTTCTCATTGTGGCTGAGCGGACTGCGCGTAAGTCTAGCATTGCTGTTACCGACAAGGAGCGAAACACACCCCTCCTGTGATGGAAAGGCCTGCTAATTCTCACCTAGACAACGTTTTTATGTCAGTGAATGCTGCATGTTATGTAATTCATGGCCTATTCCTTATTTAGGTTTTTATTTGCATGCGGAGGTGCTTATAATAATCTTTAGGTTCGTGCATCAATGTTGATCAATATTTCCCCAGGTGTCATGAAATCGTGCTGCAGCGCATTTCTGTGCAGCTGCACATTTGTAGCTATGAGGTTGTGCTAATCAAAAAGTGTCGCATTCCCTCTCCTATTCTAGCGCCTTTTTCTGGCTGCCATGAATGGGTAGAGGAATTGGCGCCTACTCCACTATCATGCCCTCTCGTTTGTCCAGCAGATGGTTCTTGTTATTGGGACAGGGGAAAAATATGGAGGGTGGGGGAGGAGAAAGGAGATGCTGATATGGAGGTTGAGAGCGCTGCTTTTCCGTAGCACTCCCAGACATAAGGCGCGTGCATCTTGTAGCCTATTAGGAGAAACTGAGACAGCAGCAATAACCCTGGCCCTGCGGCTCTCTTATGGTGGTGATGGAGGTTGAGCCCACACCCACATTCACACTGCTGAAACTGCACAAGATAACTGCCTATGATGGTCTTGGAACTAATATTAACTAAGACATGAATTAAACATACACTTATATATTAATTACATATCTTGGTATACGAGGTTCTAGCTGACATTTTTTGTAAAAAGTGAATTAATTTGAGAAGTTCGATCGTAAATGTGTTAGAAGTTTATTTACGAAAAAATAAAGACTTTAAGGTTGCCTGTGTAAATGGCGAAAACTGAAAACCCTATTACGTTTTAGTATTTGACTAGTTTTTCTTAAAGGTCCTTTAATTATATTGTAGGCTACATATTATAACACGTTCAACACCACCTACAAGTGGGCTATTATTTAAAGATTCAGCGTAACCATAGTGCAAAAGTTACATACTTAGGCCTAGATATTTCTTCGTAGTAAATCTGAATTGTTTTGTTCTTAATAGTTCTGTATTTTAAATTCGTGGAGGCACCTCAAATTACCCTCGACCCGCAACTAAAAAGTAGGCTATAACTACATGTAGTTATATGTCGTGGAGCTCCGCCCCCTAGAGGGGCTTTAGCTCCTAGTGGTTTACCCTGGCCGCGTCCGCGGCCGTACTGAAAACTCATTATGCAAGATGCGTCAGCCAATCAGGGCACGCCTGCCCCTATATATGACCCCTGAGCCCAGAGAACACCCTCCCTTTTTATTCAGCAAACACTTGCTGAGTGCTATACTGATTACTCTACTTCAGCCTGAGAATTTTTGCCGTCGAAGTTCTTTAGCTCGACGTCTCAACATGAAGAAATTTTTCGCCGCTGCTTGCCGTTGCGCCGACCTGTCTCCGGACCAGGACTCCCATCGTTCGTGTGTTTCCTGCCTGTGACCGGCCCACGCTCGTGAGGGTCTCACAGACCCCCCGGCTTGCTCCTCCTGCGTTACTTTGTCCCTCTCTACACGTGTAGAGAGGGCGACCCACTTCGAACAGGAGGTGGACGTCTCCGCCGTCTTCGGTTCCAGTGACGACAACGACGATGATGACGAGATGTCTGAGGAGGACGCTCCTACGTGGGACCAGACTCCTCTGACGCAGGCGGACCCGCTCCCTTCCCACGTGGGTTGTGGTGGCGGTTCTCGCGCTTCTCCCTCTCTCTGGGGAGAAATGGAGGACGACCTCTCCTCTGCTGCTTCTTTCCGCCCGCCCCCTCTCCGCGTGGGGTTTGCGGGCATGATAGAGAGGGCAGCTCTTCGCATCCAACTGCCTCTGCCCCCCCCTGCCTGCGCCGAAGGAGCCTTCAGACATGTCCTTCGGCTCCTGGGCTGAGCGTGTGAAACAGGTGGACTCCCCTGCACCTGAGGTCCGTGGTTTTAAAGCCTTCGTCGAGGGTTCCTGGTCCGCCCCAGCATCTGCCAGAGCGCCTGTCAAATCCTACGCCACCTTCACCAGGGTCTACGGTAGGCTGGCTCCCATCAGCTCGGCCACCCCTCCTTTAGGACCGCTACTCGGGGCAGCTGTGGGATAAGGTTTACGTTTTGGGATCACAGGCCCTGGCCGCGGCGAACAACGTTGCTCTCCTCGCGTCAGCGGCCTCCCATATTCTAGACCGTTCTCCTTCTCCGTTGTCACGTGACGTCGAAGAGGTAGCGGCTAATCTGAAGGCTATCCTCCACCTTAACCAGGCCCAGACGGTCTGCGCCGGGCACACAGTGGCTTCTGCCGTGGTCGGACACCGTCATCTGTGGCTGTTTCTCTCCTCCCTATGCGAGGCCGATCGCGCACCCCTCCTGAACGCATCTCTCTCCCAGGAGGGCTTGTTTGGCGACGCCGTTCACACAGCCATAGCGTCTTTCAAGAAGACAGACGAAGGACGTAAGGAGTTATCTCGCAACCTTACTCTGGCTGGCCGCTCTTCCCGCTCGGCCCCACGACCCTCTTCCCATCGCCAGGGCTCTTCTGCTAAACATTGCCAGCGCCGTCACGTCTCTGCCGCCGCCTCTGCTGCTGCCTCGGCTCCTCCTCCTGCTGCCGCGGCTCCTGCTCCTCCTCCCGTGCGACGCAGACAACCCGCTCCCAGACTCGACGTTCCATGGCCGACTAAGAAGACCAGACCGTCCTGACTAAGCGTGGAGCGGGCTGTGAGTGGCAACGTTGCCCTCACGGCCCCCGCCTTTTCCTCCTTTAGCAGAGTATGGGCCGAGTCTGACGGCGTCGCAGATTCGGTCCGACAATCCATTCATTTCAATAAACAAGCAAAACGTTACTCGGGCGTAAGTTGTGCTTTTGTGCAGACTCAGGCGGTGTCTGTGCCTGTTAAGTCACTTGTGAATTTCACATGCCCTAGTTTGCCTCCATCAGTGGCTAATAGAGACTCAGTGGACGCTCTCTCTGTCTCTATGCCAGCCCCGTTGGATATGAGCAGTGGCGCAGATGAGCGGCTTTTCCCTCATTCTCGCCCTGCAGCTGGTAGGTCTTCTAATGTGTTTGCTTGTGCACGCTCTATTCCTTTCCCTATGCAGTGTAAGAATAAGAGTTCTGTTAGCTACGTTCAGGGTAGTGAGTGTTTTCGGGGAATTATAGGTATAACTTCTCTCCCCTCTCTACCCGCCACCTCTAATAGACATAAGCACCAGCTAGTGGTTTCAGAGACGTCTCCTATCCCGCTACCCGCCAGTCAGGAGCGTGTTCGCTCTCAGAGTTCTGCCCGGCAGGATTGTGTTTACATTCACTCGCCGTCAGGGTAATGTTTGCGTATGCAAATGCCGGTTTCCTTTCTCTCCCGCCACTCGTGGGTTACCGAGCTTTCTGAGATTTCACCCGTTGTTACAGACGTAACCGTGGTGGCATCTCATCCCGCTTGCAATGACGAGATCAAACGCCAGGTAACGCCGCCGGCTTCGCCTCCGTCTCGCTACCTGTCCTCCCTGATCATTCCAGTCCTGTCTGCCCTACTCGGCGTCTCCTTGGCAACGCGTCCCCGCTCAGGGTGCAACGTCCGCGTATGCAAATGCCGGGCTCCTCTCTCTCCCGCCGTTCGCGGGCTACCGAGCGTCCTGTGAGTTCACCTGTTGTTACAGACGTAACCGTGGTGGCTCCTCATCCCGCTCGCTATGAAGAGATCAAACGCCGGGCAACGCCGCTGGCTTTCGCCGCCATCTCGCTACCTGCTCTTTCTGATCGTCCCAGCCTCGTCTGCCCTACTCGGCATTTCCTTGGCAACGCGTCCCCACTCAGGGTGCAACGTCCGCGTATGCAAAAGCCGGGCTCCGCTCTCACTCAGGTTCCTATTTGTGAGAGCGCAGCTTCTATTGTACAGCGGGATGGCTCAGTGGCTATCGTGCTCGGCTCTCGATCGGCGGACCCGGGTTTGCCTCCCGAGGCGGCACCTGTTTTTTTCTCATCCCTTTCTCTCCCTGCCCTCCTTGGGCCGCGTCTCTTCCTCCCGGGTCGAGCTCGGCGGCGGTAAGGGCAGAGAGGGAATTCGAATTTTTCTTGACCACCGCCCCCCAACTCCTTGCTCTTCCTCTCTCAGAGCGTTGTTGGGAGTGGCGTCAGAATTGTACCATGTCAGCCTGGCTCGACCGAACGATCAGGCTGGGTTATCTGGTCCAGTTTCGTTCGGCTCCACCCCCCTTCTCGGGGATAGTGGAGACGGTGATGTCATCACCCGACAGTGCGTCCGTTCTACTGTCGGAGGTGACGGAATTGCTGAGCAAAGGAGCGATCTCCGAGGTCCCAGAGGATCTCAGGCAGGACGGCTTTACTCCCGTTACTTCCTGGTTCCCAAGAGGACGGGAGGAGTGAGGCCGATCTTAGATTTGTGCAATCTGAATGTGCACGTAGCCAAACGACCGTTCCGCATGGTCACCACCAATCGCCTGCTGGAAGCCTTTATGCCGGGGGATTTCTGTTTGAGCTTAGACCTCAAGGATGCTTACTTCCATGTCCTGATCGTTCGCAGGCACAGGAAGTTTTTCCGATTTGCCTTTCAGGGCAGGGTATACTATTATACGAGGATCCCATTCGGCTACGCTCTAGCCCCACGCACCTTCTCCAAATGTCTGGAGGCGGCGCTGGAGCCCCCACGCAGAGAGGGCATCAGGATTCTGGCATATCTAGACGACCTCCTGATTCTAGTGTTGTCCCTGGAGTTGGCCAGGACGCATACTGTCCGAGTGGTGTCCCTTCTCACGCGACTGGGTCTCGCGGTGAATTGGTAAAAGAGCGCACCGAGGCCAGCCCAGCAGGTTTCTTACCTGGGTCTGGCCATGGACGCATTTTCGGACACGCGGAATGCGTCCATGCATTTCTCAGACCTAGTTGAGGGCCGCGATGTCCTGATTCACTCAGACAATCAGGCCACGGTCGCGTACATTTATCGCCAAGGGGGGGTCAGGTCTCCTGCTCTGCACCGGTCGGCGACGCATCTTTGGCTATTGGCTCATGCACATCTCCGCTCACTGACTGCGATTCACATTCCGGGCCACCTGAATGTGGGCGCGGACATGATGTCTCGGGGCGGCCTCCATCACGACGAGTGGCGTCTCCACCCAGATATCGTCTCCCTCACCTGGCAGAGGTTTGGGGGAGCTCAGGTGGACCTGTTCACGTCCAGACAGAACGCACACTGTCGCCTGTGGTTCTCCCTGTCCCATACGGATCACCCCCCTCTGGGGGTGGAAGCGTTCGCGCACCACCCCTGGCCTCAGGGCCTCCTGTATGCGTTTCCTCCGCAGCGCTGCATAGCGCGTCTGCTGGCTCAGATCAAAGCGGAAGGGCATCGGGTCATCCTGGTGGCACCCGATCGCCCTGCGGCTATATGGTATCCGGAGATGATCCAGTTGCTGGCGGACCGTCCGTGGTCGGTTCCGCTCAGGCAGGATGCACTGTCCCAAGCGGAGGGCTCGATTCTACACCCTCCATCGCTCTCAGGAGCTCTCAGGGTCTGGCCCCTTAGCGGGACAGGCTTTTGAACAGAG
>JACXGI010015862.1:0-16801 GCA_016801175.1 Esox masquinongy | reverse complement strand
TCCATAGGAACCAACAGAACTGACCCTGTAGTTAACCTCTCCATAGGAACCAACAGAACTGACCATGTAGCTAACCTCTACAATGGGACGCACAAGAATTACCCTGTTGTAACTGATGACCTCATCTCAAGGTATCAGTTCAGTGTGTGACCCTAACCTTGACAATCAGCCCTAATCTCTCTCACACACACTCTTTCACTATCTCCTTTACTCCATCTTCCTGTCTTTCCCCATTGTTCTTGTTTTTCTCCTCTCTCCTGCTCTATTCTCTCTCCTCCTCTCCTCCCTCTCAACTCCTCCACTGTCTCTCTCCCTCTCAGTCATCTCAGGGATTCTGTTGGCGGATTCTGACCTGAGTCGGTTTCTTTCTCCCCTCTCTCCCATCTAGTTGGATCTCCCTGTCCTAGACTTTTCTATGCATGTCCTCGTCTACCTTGGTGACCTCAAAGCGTGTCCTTGTCTTACCTGGGTGACCCCTCACTCATGGTTTAACATGAGGTGTACCTCAGAACGGTTCCTCGTCTCCCTGGGTGACCTCATCACCTCTGGGAGTGATGTGTAAGTGACGGGTCCCTTGAGACCTGAGCTGGCCAGCTGTCCTCTTCTAATGGCACTTCTCATGTGTTAGTCATAGACAGGCTGTGAAAGTATTTCTTCTATGTCTCTTTCTCTCTCTGTCAACTTCAACGGGAAACTATTGTTTACACTGCCAAAACAAGTGGAACAAATAGATGTGTAACACATAACAACGATAAGCATTATGCACAAGGCATTTTTAATCTTTTATTATACGATATGTACAGTGTAGTAATGAGTTATGACTAAGCATGACATGGGAAAACACTCTCTGTCTCTGTCTTTCTCTCTCTCTCTGTGTGACTCATCTGGACCTCTTCAAGCGCAACATTAGGTCTAGTTGGAAACATGCCCTGACCTCCCAGGGTCACTGATTGCTGATACGGCCTTTGGGTCATATATAGACACTCCGGCGAATCACGTACGACTGGACCTAAGGCCAGCATGTCTGTAGTGTGTTGCCAGGTCACAAGTCACCTGTTACTTCTAGTCATGTTATGATAATGTTGGATTTCCATGTGGGTCTGTTCTCCTCACGAGACATTGATTTGGCAGATATTCCACAGAGACTTAAGCCTCCACGCTGAGCTTTAATCTCCCCCCAGAAATTGGCGATCACAAATAATATTGTCTTTTTCACCATTCGGCTGCTCTCGCCTTCTTGATGGCCTTATGGTTAGTTGCAGTTTGAGTTGTGTGTGAGAGTGTTGTTTTTTAGTGATTTTGTGACTTTTTTTTATTTACTGTCCGGCAGGAGACATGGATCGGTGTTGGTCTGAGTCTTTTCCATGACACACTGTTCTCCTATTGAAGGGCTTCAACCACTCCTCTAAACAACCAAGGGCTTGTTCTTTTAAATCCTCCACTAGGGTCATGCAGTTCTATTTTATAATTTGATCTTGTTTTATAAATTGATATTAATATGTATAAAACTACCACACAGTAATATTTACACAGTCAGCAGAACCAGTGGACCATCAGATCCATATTGAAGTGGAAACCAAAAGGTTTTAGAGTAAATCTCTCTGGGCCTATAGGACATTAGTACTGTGAAATGATTCATCCAAACCTGCTAATGGCAGACCTTTGGCTTTCCATCTCTCTATTCCTCTGTCTTCATCTCTGTCCTGCCCTCAGTTCCATTAAAATAAAAATTGCTTTATTGTCATTGTGATAGTGTTCTTTGGTAATAATTTATATAAAGTACATAATAATTTATATAAAGTACATAATCATCAAGATGGTCAACTGGTCAGTCATTATAATGATTAATTATAATGAATACAATATTAAATTAAATTAACAATAGTGTGAGATATGTGCTAGTTGGCTGGTCTGTCAGACACTGTCTCTCACTGTATAGTCGCAGGCAGAAATGTAGTGAACTGCCATTCTGAGGTCCCCTTTGTCCTTCTTTCTCCCTCTTTCTCTCTGGGTCTTGTGGTAATGGGGCTGATTAACGGAAGGTGTTCCAGTATAGTCTTATCTCCAGTCTCAGTGTTCAGACCTTGTCACAGTGCTAAGCCCTGGTTCTGTGTATCAGCTTGCTCCACAGCTTAACCCTGTTAAGATCAGCACTGGGCCAGACTCGACAGACCCATGGCGATGTCTTTATCGTGCCGCTCTCTAAAGGCCAACTGCGGTGCGTGTCAGTGTGTGAGTGTTGGGATTTCGAACGCGTCTTTGAAGGCTAATGAGACGTGTGTAACAATATCTGACAGGAACGGCTCCAGACACGTTATGGAGGCACATTTCATTCTGTCTTGTGTTTCTCGTGGTTTGGTTTGACAGATAAAATCAGGACCAGAAGTCCTGACAAGGATGGTAAAACATGAATGAATCGCCCGTATTAGGACATTTTGCCGCTCTCCGTCAACTTCCTGCGTTGAGATTTGTTTTGTTTTCTGGTCCTCACAAGGACAGCGATACTCAAATGTGTGTTGGTGTTTCTACTCTGTCATCTAACTGTAAGTCTCCAGACTGTCAGCTGGAGCCTTCTGGCCTTTCTGGCTCAGTTAGTGTTTACAGCTGTGCTATACTTTTTAGATATGCCTGCTGAGGGATTCAAACCAGCAACCTTTTGGGTACTGGCTCAACTCACCAACTAGGCTGCGTGTCGCCCCCTCTTTCTGGTAATGTTGAGGCTTGTTCTGGCCTTCAGACATGCCCTGTTTTCTTTTCTGCTCCAACCCAGTCCAGAACCTGGTCTGGAACTTGTGTCTTAAAACACAAGTGCCAACGACTGGTCTGACCTAGTCCAACACCAGCTCTAGACCAGTCCAGCACTTGTTCTAGCCAATGTAATACAGTAAATAGGCTGTTGGTCTGATGTAGTTCCATGTTCTGCCCTTTCCGTTTCCAGCTCGAGGTCCAGTCGTGCTGTGTGTTCCTGCCCAACGACAGCCTGCCCTCGCCCAGCACCATCATCTGTGGCGACATCCCTGGGACTGTCCGCAGCTGGTACCACAACCAGGCCACCATGCCTGGGACTCTGGTAGTCTGTCTCCCCCAGATCACGGTGCTCTCCGCTGGACACAAGTACATGGAGCCCTTGCAGGAGCTCCCATTCCTGGTCTCTAGACCCATACTGGAGGAAGGTAGGTTATTACAAGATATTACAAGTCATTATTACGCATTATAACACCTGCTATAGCAGGACCTCTGGAGGAGCCTCCATTCATGGTGCCACATGTTATGCTGTACACGGTAAGGGTAGGTTATTACAATATATTTCATGTCATTATTACACATGTTATACTGTACATGGTTAGGGTAGGTTATTACAGGATATTACATGTCATTATTACACATGCTATGCTGTACATGGTTAGGGTAGGTTATTATAAGATATTACATGTCATTATTACAAATGTTATGCTGTACATGGTTATGGTAGGTTATTAAAAGATATTACATGTCATTATTACACATGTTATGCTGTACATGGTTAGGGTAGGTTATTATAAGATATCGCATGTCATTATTACACATGTTATGCTGTACATGGTTAGGGTAGGTTATTATAAATCACATTCATGTTTTGCCTTCATGATATTGACAGTCTAAGTTGATACAGCGAGACTGAGTGTGTGTAGGTGTGTGTCTGTGTGTGCGTACCAGGTGGATCTGAAGCTTATATAACCACGCCTCTCCTTCTCCTAAAATACTTCACTTGGCTCTGACAGAAAAGGAAACCCGTTTTAAGCTCCCTCCCTCACTAGCTAATGACATCAGACTTGGGCATGCATATTAACTAAGAACTCAGCAAAAACAGTTACATCAGTGGTCTGTCTGTCAGCAATGCAGTTAAAATTAACAGCCCGTGCATCAAGTAATTCATTCCCTTGCTTTGAAGAGCTCTTCATCTCTCGTGTTTAATACCCTGCAGCAGAACTGGCTGTGTTGTGTGGTAGAGCTGTCGCCCTGTGTTGTGTGTGTGTGTGTGTGTCTGTGTGTGTGTATTGTGTGTTTTGCGTGTGTGTGTCCTCCATGCCACCTCCTGCTGTCAGCCAGCTGGGGACTCCTCAGTCGGAGAAGAATGACATCAGGGCGGCCAACGTTAACCCATTAGATGCTAGGCTGTCTTAGTGCCTCGACCAGACCCATTTCTCCACCTGTTGGGGGTCAACAGAACCAACCTGATGAATGCTTTTTCCTCTGAAATCTCGGCTTGATGAGGAAATAGTATGAGTTGAATATTATCCTGTAGCTGTGGCTTCTAGAGCTATGATTACTGTAGCTACAAGGAGTGCTGGTGATTTGACTGGTTACCTCATGGGAACACTCTCTAAGGCGTATTAAGATGCAGTTATTTTAATGGTGGTTTAGAATGTTCATTTGAATTATGCTAACTGACGCGGCACATGCAGTAGAATGTACATCTTCTAACTGTCAGTTCAGCGGATTCAACATTGTGATATTCCGTTGGGCCTGCAGCTCTCCCTGTCTCACCCCATCGCCCTTTCCTCCCCTGCCCGACCTGTCCATCTGTCCCTCCAGGCGACGCCTTCCCGTGGACCGTGACGCTGAGCCACTTCAGCGTCTACACCCTCCTGGGTCAGCAGCGCTCCCTGGGTCTCCTGGAGCCCATGGGCTGGACCTCCACGTTGGCCGTCACCTCCCACAGGCTGCAGGCTGCAGGCCCAGACGCACGACATGCCTTCATTGTCTGCCTGCATGTGGACCTGGAGCCGCTGCTTATCAAAGCCTCCAACCCACAGGTTGGTACACACACCAACACACTCACACACACACCCACACACGCCAACACACACACAATAAACCCCCTGCTCTCTCTGAGAGACATCCCCTTCCTGCTGGACCAACATGACCTCCACTCAGGCGGCAGACTGGATCTCAAATCAACAGTAATCATGCTTTAAGACTGAGATTGTGTCGCTAATCAGCGAGTTGGCAACACAAGCTGCTGTTCTGAGAGCTCCGCATGAAGACAGAACCCCCTCTGGTGTAGTGGAGGGGATACGGCTGAAGACGTCTAAGTTCCCCAGACAGACAGACACGCAACAGGAGACAGGCGCATATGTAGTTGGACAGACGGGCAGTCGGTGAGGACCAGCCAGTCAGGCAGTTTGTCCCCATGGCCCAGACTAGCCCGTGCATCAGGCTGCGCTCGGCGGTGTTCTGTACCCCCTCATGGAGGATCCTGGAAACAGTGAAACATTCTCTGGCGGGCTGAAGCGGTCCGCTCTGCTCCCTGGCAAAACACGGTATGTCATCCTGTTTATCTAGAACCATAAACAACATGCCTCATTTTTGATCTAATTCAATTTGAATAACTGGAGGGAATATGAGAGAGAGAGAGAGACACAGGGAGGGCAGGAGAGCGAGGGAACGACGGAGTGGGAAACGGGAACGGAGAGCAGAGCGAGCGAGAGGGAAAGTAATAAAAAAAATAGTGAGGGAAAGACAGATGGAGCGAAAGAGGGAGAGAGGAGGCGCACAGTGTTTGTTTTGTTGGGACGAGCCCTCTGTATAGAGAGTGGAACCTCCTCACTATCTGGTTCTGATCCGTAACAACCCGAGAATGCTGTGTTGAGAATTTCAGCTGTCCCCAGACACTTGTACCATTACAAATGTAATACTATTTCAAATGCCTGATTTATATGATGGTATCCAACAAGTTCCTCCCTAGATATTTGATCGGAGCCTTTTCTGAGCGGTTCTGTGTGTTAAGGCGTGTGTCCAGCAGTCATGAACCTGAGCCACGTAAAATGAACTGGTAACACAAATTTGCGGCCCATGTATGACACACAGAACTGTGTACGGTTGTGTACTGACCAGAGGGGTGGCTGCAGTTTTGTGTAGTTGTGATTGTGTGTTGCTGAGTGTGGTGTACAGCCTGGGTGAGAATCGGTTGAATTAGTTCAGGACTACAACAATATATGAAATGCCTGGATGCCTGTTTGGAGGGGTTTGAAACTGCTGGTCTAACAATCTAGCTTAACGGAGGAAAAATTTGAGAGACAGAGCGAAATAATGAGAGGCACTTTGCTTTACTCTCGTCCCCATAAAGTGCCAAATGATCAGTTAATTTTCAACAGGAGTCGATTTAACCTAATACCCATTAGGTCCCACCGCAGTTCTTAGTGAAGTGTTGCCAGGAGGCAGAAGAAATGAGACCTCACACTGCCATCAGAGAGAGACAAGCACAATGTGATTAGTCTGCTTTCAGGCTGATGCCCCCAGTTCTCTTCTGTGGGAACTGATGAAGAGCTGCTGGACTGAGGCAGGGGGCTGGGGTTGAGGGATAGAAGAATGGACAGAGGGAGAAGGGGTGGAAGGATAGATTGAGGGGGGGTACTGTAGGTTTGGAACCACCATGCGACCAGCAGGCAGACTAGGTTCACTGAGGACAGAGAGAGGAGGAGAACAAGAAATAATAACTCAGAGTAAAACAGAGGCAAAACGGAGTGATTGAAGTTAGGAGCGACGGAGGGAGGGGTATGGAGAGCTGAGAAAAAGCGAGAGGACGGGGGAGGTGAGGGGGAGGAGAGGGGAGACCACCAGCTCTCTGCTGTGTTCCTGGCAGTAGCCTGGTGGCGTCAGGCCAGTCAGAACACCCAAGGTGAACCCTCTTCACTGACATCTCACCACGCAGGCCTTCCAAATTACACCCCACTCCCTGTCGTTCTGCTCAAAGCTAGTGGAGTCTAGGGAATAGGGGTCCATTTGGGACCTACTTTTCTTTTTAGAAGCCCAGTGGGTCTGATCTTGTGGCCGGTCTGTGGCCTGTTGACTTCTAGCTGCTGTAAGCAGGCATGTGAAGTGGCTCTGCATTAAAGTGGTCTGACGGGGGGATGGAAAGGCAGACAGTGTCACAAATGCCACATTATGCTCTTATAGTGCCCTACTTTTGACCAGGGCCCCAGTGGAGAAGTGCACTGCAGGGACGAGGGTGTCATTTGGAACTAGCGGTGCTGGAGGAGTGCTTTGACGTTCCATTTCACCATCATATTAAACTGTCGAGGGCCTACTGTAGGGAAAACAGTTAACCCGGCCCACAACGGGAATCTGTCCTGAGTGAATTCTTACCCACCCAGTGAACACTGATGGTGGTATATTTACAGTCACCTCCCTTTCTGGTGGCACCCTTGGTGAAGATGATGAAACGAAGATGTTTGAAATGAACATCCCTGGTTGAGAGCTGTATTGTTATGTTCCAAAGTGTGGAATATTTTTGTACTTCATTATTGATTCGAGGGAATCAACCAAAATTACACGTGTCAACGTATACATTTATTTCCCCCCAAATTGCAGTGGATTATGAGGTTGTTCTCTGTATGTACATCCTTCTTCTGACCCAAAATCCACTGCTGGTGGGCATGGCCAAATAGCTGTATTTTATTTTCATCTGACCATAGGTTAGACCTATGGTCAGATGAAAATGGACCTTGGTTCCAATCCAAAACACTATTCCAATTCCCTTTGCCAAAATAACAAAAAAAAATGAAGATATTAGCCTTTTCTTAAACATGTTTTTGCAAGAATAACCTGCTTCAGACAAACCCTCAATAAAGAAAAAGCGTAACCCAATAAATAAATGCTATTCTACCAAAATACTTTCTGTATTCTACCAAAAGACAAAACCCTCACAAACACAACCAAATGATCTATCTTTAATAGCACTAAAATATATTTTAATTTTAAAATGACTCAGCGGGAGGATCCAAATAGGCCTGACCTTTGAACCCAGCCAATGAAATCTGAACCCAGCCAATAAAATCCGCAAGACTCTTTGGGAATCACATCCAAGCTGCATGTGGTAAAGTTAACAGACTTATTGACTGGCTGACTGACAATGCCATTCCCATACACACAAACCCACCGACCTACACACACAACCCCCCCCCCCCCCACACACACACACACACACACACACATATGCATATTCTGCATATGTATGGTTCCCCAGAGCTCCAGGCTCTGTGTCCTCTGCCTCTAGCCTGTTAGCAGAACTCCTGGTCGGTATGTTGGGCAGCTGTTGGTCTCCTCTGGATCTGCGATAGCATTTAATTCCTGGAAATGTTTGAAATGTGTTGTTGCGCTTTTCCTTTGATTCCTGCTTATTCATGTGTTGTGTGTGTCTGTGCGTTCCACCCTGCTTGGCTGTGTACTTTATATATCGATCCACTGTTTAAATGTTTTAAGACACAAGTGCATCTGTTTGCCTAAACGATACAAATCAAGTACTGGTCTGAAAATCTATTAAAACACCAGTTCACAATCTGTTTCTTTTTTGATTTATTTTTTTGGCAAATATGTATTTTTTTCCCTCTTCTAAAAATAACTTTAGTCTTGTTACTGCGTGGATGCCAATCAAATTCCTGAAGCCAGTCATAGTCATTGATTTCCATATCCAACATCAGAACCATGGTCCTCCCAAGAGCACACATCCAACATTAGAACCGTGGTCCTCCCAAGAGCACACATCCAATATTAGAACCAGTACCCCCAAGAGCACACATTTTGTTTTTGTATCCCCTGACAAAAACACCTATTTCAACTGGGCCTGACGAATAAAGCTGAATCGGGGGTGCCTGTCTGGGATTTCCCAAATAAACAGGAACTGTTGGGAGTTTGAGGACCAGAGCTGGGAGCTGTATAGCACAGCTGCTTTTGCCAACGAGATCTGCGATCTGTGCTGCAGCAGCAGAATTTAAATACTTGTGTAAGGGCTTTCTCAATGTCAAATCAAAGGCTTTATGAGTTTGGCGAAAACTAATGTAATTTCCTCTGTCACTATTCTAAAATGCTCTGTTGAGTTATTTTCTTTAGCACTACAATATTTGTGCTGATGGCACATCTTATTGCCTTTTGATTGCCAGGTTCATTGTTATAAATTGTTCAGGTTGTGTTTATACAAACAGTTGGTCCATTAGGTAGTTTACATAGTTTTTATTTTTAGGTTTTTACATTGCAAGTTGATATGTCAAACCCAAGGACAGCCATCACTACAGTTCCGGAAAAAATTAAGAGACCACTGCACCTTTTTCTTTCCTTTCCAAAAAAGCTGTGCAGTGGTCTCTTAATTTTTTCCGGAGCTGTTTATACCTACACTCAGAACGCCTCACTGGGATATCTTGTTGGGGGGAAGAGAGGTCTCTCACAAAACTTTCTAATTATTTTTTTAGACAAGAGAAATTCAAGTTCTAGAGTTGAATACAGCTCCGGAAACAATTAAGAGACCACTGTAACTTTTTCTTTCCTTTCCAAAAAAGTCGAAAAGGAAGGTTTTGAGTGAGGAACAGAAGCGTTCAATTTGCAGTGGTCTCTTAATTTTAACCCTTCTGTTCCTCACTCAAAACCTTCCTTTTCTACTTTTTTGTAAAGGAAAGAAAAAGGTGCAGTGGACCCTTTAATTTTTTCCAGAGCTGTATGTGACAGTACTTGTCAGAATATTTTTTGTCTGTGCTGCTGAAATTTTCAGCACAGCTCAGGTCCCAACAAACACACACAAAACAATTACAATCTGGTTGACTATTTACATACTCAAATAAAATTGAAATGCTCAAACATTTGTTTTGGCTAGTGTATTTTAAAACACTTATGCACAAACACACTGATTATTTTTTTATAAATAGTAAGTTCAGATGTTTGACTAACTCTGGTCTAACTCCAGCTTTATCTCTGGTCTATAACTCCAGCCTCAACCCTGGTCTAACTCCAGCCTCAACTCTGGTCTAACTCCAGCCTCAACTCTGGTCTAACTCCAGCCTCAACTCTTGTCTAACTCCAGCCTCAACTCTTGTCTAACTCCAGCCTCAACTCTGGTCTAACTCCAGCCTTAACTCTGGTCTAACTCCAGCTTTAACTCTTCTCTAGCTCTAACCTTTACTCTTGTCTAACTTAATTCTGGTCTAGTTCCAGCTTAAACTCTGGTCTAACTCCTGTTTTAACTCTGGTATAACGGTAGTCTTAACTCTGGTCTAACTCCGGTCTAAACTACAGCCTAAAATGTGGTCAAGCGTCTGTCATCCATATGGAAATTGATGACACTGCTTGTAACTCTACGGCATTCTCCATTTCAGTACCAACAACAGTTAAAGGTGCTAAGGTTCTGAGTCCATAGCAAAACAGGAACACACACAGACACACACACACACACATGCACAAACCCCCCTTGAGCGCCTCTCCAATTCCCCCCTCCCATTTTCCCTGTTTAGTGTGGCTACACAAAGCCAAGTCAAATCAAGGTAATCATCTCCGATGTCATAACTTCATTCCTAGAGTACATAAGAACTCTGTGATGTAGTTGTTTATAAATAATGGCTTTTCTCCTTTAAGTCTGATCCAGGAGGACTGTTCTGTTCTGCACAGGCCTGCTGTCTTCTCAGGATGAAATGCAATTGAATATGTTCTGTAATTATAGATCTGGTTCTCCGTGTGCCCCCCCCCCCCCCCCAGGTCCAGTTGTTGTATGAGCTGTACCTGTCCTGGTGTTCCACTTGGGCCCGCTTGGAGAAAAGGGGTCTCCTTCGCCAGACCTCCACAATCCCAGATGCCTCCGCGGGCCCCGCCCCCTCCTCCCCGGTCCGCTCCAGCGCAGGGACCGCTCCTCCCGACACCAGCACATGCTCCCCATCCGCAGACTTTGGGTCTCCCACTGAGGTTTGAAACAAACATTTAAAACTGGGGGGGGTTAAATCACATTAAAGTTCAAAGGATTCAAACAATTAAAAGGCACATAATATGTAGATACCTTGGGTTAGAGGAAGCACTGGTCCACACTGCCTGGCTGCCCATGACCTCTGACCCACAGCAGTACTGGTCGCATTGCCTCTGACCCACTGGTCGCATTGCCTTGGTTTTAGACAAGTCTGCAATCTGGAAGCCACACACTCACACAGACGCACACAGACACATATACACACACAATCAGTACATGCACACGCACACATAGGTATACACTTGCAAGTGCACAAACACACACACATACACAAATGCAAGCGCGCCCGCACACACACACACACGCGCGCACACACTCTCTCTCCAGTATAGTTTATGTTTTACCCAAGGTGCTCTGACTCATGAGGAGCACATGTTTTTTAGTCGTGGCTGTATACATGTAGCTGGACATGATTCATTATTTAAAACTTAAATATTGTTTTTCTGACGGTCCTGAGAGGTTGTTAGCGTCAACACATGGCGTGTGTTTGGCGATGTCAGTGGAAGAATGCTGTTGTGTTTGGGTAGGGAGGTATTTTTTTTTTTTTTTTTTACGTTTTCTGGAAAAAGCCATCAGGTCCTGTTCCCCTGCTAAACACTATATCCATTTGATTAGTGTAAGCCAGCTGGGGTTGAGTGTAAACCTGCTATTACAAACCTCTTCATCTGGCAGAACAATAACCTGTATTTAATAATCCTGCCATCACAGCCCTTCTCATCTGGACACGACCACAGCGTGTTTACATCCGCTGAATGAAACACCATTAACGGTGAAGGACACCGAAGCCCTGTGCTGGGCAGCCTCTTAAATCTCATGGAAACGCTAGCGGAGGGTAGCTCCAGTTATTTCTACTCCGTCTGTCCGTCGTGTTTACGGGAAGCTGAAGCACCGGAGTGTTTCTGAAGTAGCTGCGTTATGGCAACACATTGGTCAGCTCGAAGGTATTCTCTCATGGACGGACTACCTAAACATAAATGCTACTGTAGACCCGTCATGAAACAGCGATTTGCCTGAGGTGACGAGCAGCAACTGTTTCAGTGCCTTGGACAAAACTTAATTTGCAGGTGTTTGCATTTTTTGAATGTCAGCAGGGGAGGGGAGATTTAGCCAACATATTGAGGGTGGAGTGCTTTGTTTTGGTTCTGATCTCATCTCTCAACCCATATTGACCCAGAACTTAATCATCTGTCCAGTTATGCAGGAATTTAGTTCTGGGTTAACCGACTAGTTCCCTGGTAACTGATTTTTAAAAGGTGTCTGTTTGATTTATCCAAAGTTGTATCCAATCTTTCTAAAGGCTTGTACACACCAATAGCATTTGCATGCCGAAAGTACTTAGCTGACAGAATGCAAATCGATCAAATTACTCAGAACACTTAATCAAGTGCACCGAACAATCATTAGAGGAATGGTAGATCCACGTGTTGTCCTATAGCCCTTAACATTTACATTTTAGTAATTTACAGTAGCTGATCCATCAAAACTTAAAATCCATTATTGATTGTATACATATATAGTGTATAGTGTATTAAGAATCTACAGATAGCCATGCTATTTGTATCACACATATGCTGGGCAATGTCCTCTTTACTGCCCTGGGGCATTGGAATTAGATTTTAGAGCAGGGCAAAGAGTGCCCCTACTGGCCTGCCCACCCCTTTCAGAAGCAATTGGGCTACCCTCCAGAAACCCTCCACCATGGGCACTACTTAGCTACAAAAGCCAGACAGCAACAGGATACAGGGGTCTATGTTTCTGGATGTACCAACCAGGACGGACCCTGTTTTGCTTCTGAGCTCAGCCAGTAGTTGGACCCTTAAGGGCCATCTTACCTTTTATGAACTTTCCTCTCTGTGGGCCCGGTGACATCATCACTTAGGGATTTAAACAATTTTTTTTATCACAATTAAGAAAATTTAATAATGTGAGAAAGTACACCTTGAAAGTGGTCTTCTTTGCTTTGTGAACTATGGAAATGTAATCTTCACTTTTGAACTATGGAAATGTAAACAACACTATTGACAAATAAAGGCAACTAGGTTTAACAAATGACACTGAAAGATCTACAGAAAAGCATTTTCATAGTGTACCAAGAATATATACACCCCTAGTTTAAATAGCTGGTGTTGCCTCCTTGACTGAAACAACTTCATGTAGCAGTATCTTGTAACTGTCAGTCTCTTACATCGACTGCTCGCTCTTTACAGTATTGCTTAACCTTTGTTATGGTCGAGGGCTTTCTTGCATGCATTTCTTCTTTTTGGAAACAGTCTGTTGTGGCTTTTCTTGTGTTTTTGGATCATTGTCTTGTTGCAAGATCCATGTTCGGTTCAGCTTAAGCTTTTTGACAGGTGTACTTTGAATTGTTTAGTTATGGCTTTGTAACCCCTCCCAGGCTCATGGGCATCAATAATCTTTCTTCTGAGTGCCTCGGATAGGTCTTTTGATTTTTGCATGATGATTTACCACACACCATTATGTTTAAGACCAAACCAGACCAGGTTTCTAATCTTTTTGGAAAGCTGGACCCTCCCAAGCTGCTTTCTAATTCCCTAATCATTTGCATGTGTTTTGCGGCACCTGATTCTAATTTTAGCTTTTTTATGTGATTGTAAATGTAGGGTTGTACTAACATTTTTTGGCATAAGGGAATTGCATTCCCTGTATTTCTTTTAATAGCATACATGGTTTAAAAGTTATTATTTTTTTGTTACAAACACTCCCATGAGGCCCAGAAAAATAAAAATAAAGGTCTCTTAACCGTAGCTCTGCTGCCACCCCCTGATGAGGCATACCTGAAGCCCGTCCTCAGGGGAAGAATAAAAGGGCCCCTTAACCCGCGCTTTGAATTTAAGTTTTGATGGTATCTCCCATTTCTACTGTATTTTTGTTGATAAACGCCCTCCAGGGCCCTAGCCACTACACCTATATCTGTTCCCTGTGTCTCTCCCCTTAACAGCCTCCAGTGTCTGGTTGGGTCAATGGGTCACAGACATCAGGAGGAAATCATTGCATGCGAAAGAATATGCAGCCAAATTCTGGACATAAGTGCTTGATTTGGACATTTTAATAATCTGTCCCACAACTTTGGGTGCCCTGAAATAGTCTCTTTTCTAAATGGTGAACTGTTTACAAAAGCTGAGGATCCATGCTTGAACCTCAGTAAGTGTTTGATTTCAAGTCCAAACTTTCTGAAGTATAATGCCAAAAGTCGAAGAAATGGTTCACTATCATAATAAATACAGAGGGCACTGTATATTCAGTCTCTGACATTAATGTTATTAAAACACAGAACAATGCAAACAAGCGATTCACTTAGAAATCTTTTTAATGAACAGTATGGCAAGCTTACAAAATGTATTACAAAGTCCCCAAAATTAAACAAAAAGTTGACTTTTCAGCAAAGCGAAACGTTTAAAAATGAAAAGTGCATCACTAACAAATGTATCTCTAATTATTGATAGACAATAATCAGTGATAGTGTATTTACATCAGAAACATTCTGTTAGCGATTAGCATAAAATCCACATTAAATATTTACTAACATAGGACTACTTTTGGCCCTCTAATAACGTGCTCATACAGAATATTTTAGCTTCATTGACGAAAAATAGATGTCTCTATGTAAAAATGTCTCTGGCCGAGAGCAAGTGGCCCATGGATCATATGCATTTTCCCAGGGTCCTGAAATCTGGGTTCTACTTGCTTTTAATAGAGATTTATTGCCTCTGATATAACCCTGATATAACTTCCCACCGCCCTGAGAGAACTGACCGTAAAGAAGCAGGCTGTTAAGCCTAAAAGGTAAAAATGACAGGCAATACAGAAGTGCAGGCCATAAGATGGTAAGGCAGTAATGTGGGCAGGCTGTAAGGGAGTTAGGTATGGAGGCAGGAAGACGGTAAGGCAGTAAGACAAGCAGGGAGTTGGTAAGCCAGGCAATGAGACAGACAGGCGGTAAGGCAGGCAGGCAGTAAGACAGGCAGGCAGTAAGTAAGCCAGGCATAATAAGACAGACAGGCAATATGTCAGTAAAGCAGTCAGTAAGATAGGCTGGCTGTACGTCAGTAAGACAGTAAGGCGTTGAGGTAGGCAGGGGATATGGCAGGCAGGCAGGCAGGCAGTAAGACAGGCAGGTCGGTCAGGCAGGCAGGCAGGCAGTAAAGCCTTGGTCCTGACAGGCCACTTGTCAGTGTTTACCCTGGTGTTAACAGTGGGAGAAGTGTTTAGTCCTCCGGGACGCCGGGTGATTGAGCAAGAATGCAGGAGCTGTTTTGATAAGTCTCAGCAGCAACAGCAGCAAAGGCCCCCCCCCCTCCCTCCCTCCCTCACCTCTTTCCCTCTCTCCCCTCTCTTTCATTCTCCTCTGTCCCCTTTCTTTCATTTTCCCCTTTCCCCCCATCCCTCCTCTCCTCTCCTCACCCCCTCCCAGTCTCTACCTCCCCTCTCCTCCTCTCTGCCTCTTTGTTTGGGTGTTTCTGATGAGTGAAGACAAACGGTGCTGAGAAAATAAACCTGTCTCCTGTGTGGGTTAGCGGCGCTGTGTGGTGGCGGGCTCAGGAATCAGAATGTATACTTTAGGGCTTGGCCTGTGAAGGTGTGGGAACAGGGCTGTGTTTGGGCCACAGGAGAGGAGCGAGAGGAGGGGAGAACCGAATGGGAGAAGAAGACCAGAGAGGCCGTACTGTAACGTGGCACAACACCACCTCGTCGTGCTCCTCTGGTAGTCCAGACATGTGGGGGTGGTTTCCGGTTAGGGAGGGACTAGGTGTGTGTGTGTTCATGCCTTACCCTCCTGCCTCTCCGATGCCAGTTGACCGTCCCCCTGGAAACCATGTGATGAGCTAATATAACTCACCATGCCTTGCATGCCCAGAATATCCCAGCATCCTCCTGGTCTGTCTTTGTTTGTGGGCGTCTGTGATGCTAACTCTATGTTTAGGGAACAGACTAAGTGCCACATTCAATCAAACACGCTCACCAGACGTTTTTGTCCAACCCAACACAATGGTCTTCACATCAGAGAGCTAGCGGTTTAGATTAACACACTCAACAACAACAAAAAATAACATTTGGGAACAAAAAGATACTTGAGTCACTGCTTGTTTATTCAAACAAAAAACAGGCAAATAGTATTTCCTTAACTGGAGGAGAGTTATATTCAGGGAACCTGTCTGCCGTGTTGGAATATTGACAGCTGGCTGCTGTGGTTTCTGGATCAAACCATTACCTCAGGTGGGCGAGGAATGGATTATTACCCGGCGAGATGCTTATCTGGCGCATTCCCCCGGGCGCATTCGTCGGAAATAAACAGCACAACACATAACTGTGAATAATTACCGGACGCCGGCTGTGGCGGGGTTGTCGCGGCGTTCCGGGAACTTTCAGATAGGGGCAGCTCTGGCCACACTGTAAATATACCACTGACCACAGCTGCTGTGTTACACCTTCATCATCCCCCTCATCGTCTTTTCAGTGTCACGTTACTCAACAAGAATGTCTACAGGGCAATAGCTCTCTCACACGCACACAAACACACGCACACACCACACACACCTCTGCGGGATGATGCATCTTTTTTCCTCTGCTGGACGCAGTTATGTTTGGTTCCTAAGCAACAGCTAACTAATTAGAATGTAAGAGCTATTGCAACATGTGGCTGAAAGTGATTGGCGGCACTTTCCCTTTTTATCTACAGTATGAATCACTCTGGAAGACAGGTGTGTGTTAGGTATGTGTGTGTCCGTGTCTAGTGGACACGCTCAAGTTTTGATTATGCATAGTCTAGCTAACTTATGCTGTTATTGTCACGGGTAGAAGAGTGTCAGGTCAATACCCCCTCACCAGTACAATACCCCCTCACCAGTACAATACCCCCTCACCAGTACAATACCCCCTCACCAGTACAATACCCACTCACCAGTACAATACCCCCTCACCAGTACAATACCCCCTCACCAGTACAATACCCCTTCACCAATACAATACCCCCTCACCAGTACAATACCCCCTCACCAGTACAATACCCACTCACCAGTA
>JACXGI010015861.1:0-16802 GCA_016801175.1 Esox masquinongy | reverse complement strand
TGTGTGTGTGTGTGTGTGTGTGTGTGTGTGTGTGTGTGTGTGTGTGTGTGTGTGTCTTTTGTTGCGTTTGGGTGTTTGTTCTCTAAAGGCCATGGAGGGAGTGAATTAGTTCCTGGCAGTCTGTCTGTGGGCTGAGTAATTTCCCCTGGCAGTCAGCAGGCATCATGGCGTGTGTAGCCCCATCCCTCTACTTGTTCAATATTGACCATCCTGCCTGCTTTCATCTCAGCCCCGATCCTTGTTTAAAGAGCAATAGGACCATATCCTTTGTGTCTGTGTGCATGTGTGTTCATGTGTGTGAGCACGCATATGTGCGTGAATGTGTATAAAAGATGACAAGAAATGCAGGACAAGGTTGAGGCTTCTACTGTTTTGAGAATGTGTGGCCTGTAATCTGTTTTTTAAACACAAGGGGGCGCTGAAGCTGACATGCAATATTTGAATTCTTTTTGAGATCACATTTAATTTCTACTTTGACTGACTGTTCATTCATCTTTATTTTGCAACTGGATAACGACTTTATGTTCCTTTATTGACAGAGTTTGGAAAGTGCCGACATCACCTGCATTACTTTATTAAACTATAGGAATAACTGTGTTGATTGAATAACACTTCATGGTACAGTTAAACGGCACAGCTCATTGTACTCTCCCTTGATCACATTTGGTCCCACTCAATTTTGAATTAAATTGGCTCTGCTCAGTGGAGTTTAAAGTAGACTGATATGATGATTTGATCAATAATGTTTCAAACTTTTTCAAGACTGGGTCTGTGATTTTGTTGTAGGCTGAGCCTTAAAAGTCTTAGATCCTGCAAAGACCTGCTCACTTTAACCAAGTTAATTTAACTTAAAAGTGAGTGGGACCAAATGTGATTTGGGAGAGTTAAATTAATGCAGTTTTTACTGTGTATGAAGCCCCGGTGTTTCTTCCCTTCAGGACCACACTGTCCCTGATGGACGTCCCTCCCTGTGTCCTCGTTTCCTGGCCCACATGAAGGCCTGTCCTGCAGACCTTAGACCCCAATGTTTCCTATCCAGCAAGCCCAGGCCACGACCTCCTCAGCAGGGACAGACTGAAGTAAGACAATCCTTGAGTGCACCGAAGATGCATGCATATACAGGTGAGTGAAAACCTTCCAACCTTCCATGGTTTCCAGCCAGTCTATGTTCAGGGTTCGATCCGCTCGTTTCATACCATACAGTGGGCTATATAACAACATAGGCTTACAAGATGGGAGAAAATAAAATAAAACTTTATTAAACACAGAATAAATGTTGAAAGAGATTTTTATTGTGGTTATCAGATGGCATTGTCTCCTTTGACTCCACATCAGTGGTCATTAGGGAACAAGGTCTCCGTATTGGAGCGGTGGAGATAACCGACGGGGTCTTCGTTAGGCCGTAATCCCTCCCTTAACCCACTTCGTTAAGGCCTAATCCCTCCCTCTATGCTCTGGGGAGGAAGTGTATGTAGCGCCGCCCTCCTGGTGATCCTCCGCTAGTGTGTTTGCCAATGAAAAGCTGTCTGTCAGAATACACACCGGTCCTTTCAGTGACCTGCCACTGATGTGAAGGCATTTCGCCTCCCCTCTCGCCAGGGCCACGGCGACACTGCAGGGCATGTCTTTGAGGAGGGAGCGAAGACGAGGGGGGAGCAGGGGGATAGGGGCATTTCTCTGCTCTGCAGTCCGCCAGCTCGTAACTAATTATTCCTGCATATGGTGGTGGGCTGCATCACAAACCTCCCTGGCCTTGGTCCTCAAGGGAGACACGCTGGGCTGTCTTAGGGAGGGTAGCTTTGCGTTGCAGACACATGTCATTCATACACACGCAAATGCGCGCGCACACACACACACACGCCAATGCATGCAAGCTCACACACACTCCGCTGTGTTCAACAGATGGTAGGGCTGGGCATTGTGAGAACGGCTCAGTGCAGAAATGTGCTCCCCAGTGCAGCTTTCTTTATCCCCCTGCTACTGCTGACTCCTCTGTGTCACACGGACCGCCAGGAAACAGGAGTACATTGTTTCACACCCCTCTGGCCCCACTGAGAAAAGTGTGCGGTGGCAGGAAGAATTGAGGCCCTGGAAGAAGGAAGCTGGGCGCTGTCGGCCAGAGCTGATGTTTGTAGAAGGGATCTGAGATGCGGACGGGGAAAAAAAGGAGTGTGGGAGAGTGAGTTGCTGAGCCAATAGTCCCCAGGTAGAGTAACGTTTAGATGAAAGTTTGGCGGGAGAGGACTGCGGTGACGGTACCGGTGTGTTCTGGGACTTGCAGACGTGTCACTGAGGTGTCCTTATGGTAATCCCAGGGCGGAGCGTGACAAACTGCAACAGAATAGAGATTTGAAGAAGTTAGTTGATTCGTGGACGGGATAACATCAAATGAATGATGAGTCATGATTAATCATGAATAAATAGCTCTGCCTCCAGTCCTCCAGCATTGTGTATGAATAATACGGAGTTGGGAATTGGACAGCTGGTCCAACGGATTGGGGTTCTGGAGCTTTTGTTAGAGCCCTGACCCACACAGCAGGGAGAACACTGTTTGCTCCTGGCCTTAGGAAAGTAGGAACCAAAATGTCATCAGCGTGTTTTGGCAGATACATCAACGAGCTGTAAAATATGATGAATACCATGACCCTGTCTGAGGACTGCGCATATCAACTATTATTCATCAGCATCCTTTTGTCAGTACTGAACAATGCCCTATGCTCGTACTTAAAGCTCGTCTCCTGCCTGCCCCTGGGCTATTTTGAGCCAGTCGGATATTTACGTTTTAGCGAATGCTGTTTTCCAGTGCTTTGTACGTTTGATAAATACATCTGAAGCTTAGTGGGACAACGCTGCAACTCAATAGCAACGAGTACACCGTACTCAATGATCTAGCTACAGTATACAATCTGTAATTGTGAATCGGTTTCTTGTAGATTCGTTAAAATGTGTATGGAATTGGGTATGGTTGATGCAAATACATTCACCCCCAATCCTAACCTGTGTAATTTCTGTCTGTTGCAGTGTCCAGAAGCAGACCGCAGCACCCCAACACCACCAGTGGGAGGCGCTCCGCTGTTGTTGTTCCCTGTGTTCCAACACCAGTTTCACCCTGTCCCAGCAGAGCCTCCCCTGAGCTCCCTGTCGCTGAAACTAGGCCACCGAGTACCAGTCCCCACCCTGAATCTGCCCCACCTCAGGTTAATCATCCGGAGGAGTGGAAAGAAACCAAGGATGGGGCAAAAGAGAGGCGGGAAGTCCTCTTGGCTACTTCAGTGGCCTTCTGCCCTCCAGGGCCAGACCTAGACCTCAGTTGTGGGCCTGAAGACACTGGTCCCTTGGCCTCTCCAGTACCTAGTTTCTCAGAGGGTTCGCTCTCAGACTTCACTCGTCCCCCATCCAGCCAGTTCAGCCGGAGCACTGACCTGAGTAGTGGACGAAGCAGTGGCCTATCTGGTACAGTACCAGGAAAGCTTCCAAGCCAATTAAAGGAACGTTTTCTCAAAGAAGCTGCATGCTACTTAGACTAATTGGTTTTCAGACATCTTAGAATTACGGTGTAAAAGTGTTGTAGGTGATACATTCTTATGTTTTCTCTAATTTTGTACACAGGACATTTTAGCCATGGCTTGCCCTTCTATATCCTTTCTCTGTATTCTGTCTTTTCCCAGAGGATCTGTGTGGCCTGGACTCTCCACTCTCCCAGCTCTGCTCCCCTTCCATGTCCCTGTCTGCTCTGGCCTCCTGCACCCCACGGGACTCCCCAACACCCCAACCCCCAAACCCAGCCCTTCACCCCCCTCTCCACCATCCCGTCCCGGACCTGCAGCAGCACTGCTCACCTGACTGGACTACCCCAGAGCCCCAGTCAGGCTATGTCCTCTCACGTTACCCAGATCCATCCCTGGACCCCAACCGGGACTGTACTGCCCCATCTTTTCCCTCAGAGACCTGGCGGTCCAGTTCTAGCCCGCAATGCAGAATAACCCCCAGGCCAGGGTCGGGCCTCGTCTCAGGTTCCGCCTCATCTTCTACGATGACAGAGAGGAAAAAATGGATATCAAGCCGCTGGTCTGTCCTTCCCCCGATCTCTCCAGTAAGAGGTGAGCAGTGATTCGTGCCCATATGGGTCATACACAGCCCTCTCCGTGTCTCCTTTCAGCCCCCCCCCGGCAGTACACTTTACCCGCGCGGCACAGGTCTGATTGTCCTGGACATCTCCCCGGGTACAAAGACACGGCAGTCAGCACACAGGAGAGGAAATGAAAGCCTGGCTCTACAGACGCCCTCCTCAGATCCTCCTGTATCCATGGCCTTATGAGAGTCCGCTGTCAGCCCGGTTTTGTTTCCCCTGGTAATAAATAACGCAGAAAGCTTTTCTCTACCCTTTAAATCGGCAATAGAAGGACTGTGGTGATGAATAGCTGGTACCGTTTGATTCCCAGTTCAAAGGCGGGAGAGGCGCGAGAGGCGCGAGGCCCCCTCACAATAGAAAGGGGCATGTCCCTGGCTCGTGTGCCGTCCCCGCTCCGCCTCAGCCCCCTCCCCGCTACTCACTTCATCCTTGGGCCACTGAAAGGCAGACGTGTTGCCGATGATCATAAATCCACATTGACCACCGCTCTGATGGGGGCGAAACAGTAAGAGCTACAGGCCACAATAGAATACCTCTGTGGCTCGCCACCGCCGCTAATTTACCGTTTAGCATCGGGATAAAGGACGGGCCACTGACATCTGACTCTTATGGAGGACTTCATGAAAGGCTTTATGAAAAGAGAGCAAACAATTGGGACATTTTGTGGGGATTTTCTTTCTCTGTCCGAGACGTCTACTGTTCTCCGTGCAGTACTGTTCTACGGGTGGGGGCCGCAGGCTCTATGGTGGCAAGCTGTTCTGTGTTGGGGAGTCGTCCATACCCAATGTCACTGGTTCATTCATTTCACAAAAATCTAGACAGACCCAGGTTACGGCGAAAACAATTCTTCTAACATGCAGGCAAAATGCTACTTAATACTGGAAGATATAGTTAGTTATTTATTCCATGTTTAAAGATATTAAATTATGGAAGGAGTTAAGAGAAAAAAATGGACCATTTGCTGAATTTCATTCCCATAGTCGAGGATTTAAATGCCTTGGGCAGTGCTAAACAGGCCCCTCTCGTGTGTTTGTTGGTCCGAGTGTGAGCGTGTGTATGCGAACCCCTCACTCCTCGACAGCCCCTTTCAGGAGGGTTCCTCTCTTTGTGTGCTCCCCTCAGCTCCTCACATGCCCACGCCAGGGCCCAACAATCAGAGGGCGACCCCATGATGACCCCTCGTTGAGCATCATCTCGGTAGTGTAACTGCCCTTGACAGTAGTGTTTCTCTGGAGCGGACTGTCTGCCGTCCAGCCCCAGGTCACCACCCGGCCGTTCGGACCTACGGTGTGGCCAGAGTGGGAGGGGGGGCGCAGGGTTATACACGGGGGAAACAGAGGGGCCTTGTCTGGGCCTGACTCTCTCCCGGCCTGCCTGGCCTTAACACTCGCCCCAGCCCGGCTGCCCAGCTCTGTAGCGCTGCTCGGTGGACAATGACGGCTGACTTGACAACAGCAATATGCTTTGAAGTGTCAAGTCAAGTCCCTTCATTGTCTGCCTCTGAGAGCTGAGGCTCTGGAGTTAGTGTGCGTGCATGTGTGTGTGTGTGTGTAAAGGCATATGCACAGGAGCTGATTTTACATAATCTCTAGTTGCAGATGTATACATGAAACAATGTTTTGTCAGTGGAAAATGGTCACTTTCTCAATGGCTGTCATATTATGACACACGCCAAAAAAAATGTCAATACTTGATTACAAAAATAGGCAGGAAGAGTCAGTTTGTTTTGACAGTTTGACGGTAGCCAAGTAATGTGTGATTAAGGTGGTCAGTTTAACCTGCGCTGTGCGGCGGGCATGTGGTAATTATGGCTTAGAGGGTGAGGGGTACTTCTACGCATTAGGTGTAGTGAGATGAAACCCATGCCCAACACAGTCCTAAGGCTCCCAGTGAGCTAACGCAGACTCCCCCCTGGGGGGATTTCCCTGTCCCACGGAGGTCCTGATTTGGTGCTGGTGGAGGGTTAATGACACCAGCTCCGGACGAGGAGTAGTGGATGTTTGTTGGTTGGGTCTGAGTGAAGTGTGTGTTTTGTTTGCGTGCAAAGGTGCGAAACGGCACCGTCTCTGTTAAGCCTAGAGGGCACCGTCTCTGTTAAGCCTAGAGGGGACAGGCAATCGGGCACTAACCGAGTTAACAAATAAAGACTTGCTTGGGTTAAAATCCTGATAAGGATGGGTGCATCTGCCTGCCCTTAATCCTCAATAACAGGTGGTTATGTATACGTCCTATATTCCCTTTCTAGTGAAAGATGCAATTCAGTTATATAACCTACATACAGGAGGTTCTGGGAATTGAACCTACAATCATTGCCATGGTACACCAACTGAGCAAGAGGCTGACATTAACGCCTTCCTCTGTGTGCTGTTTCAGGTGGCAGTGGCACAGTGGCTTCTCAGTCGCGCTGTTCTCAGGTCAGCACAAGCCAGTCATGTGTGTTTGATGAACTGGAGGCCGTCGCCCCCCAGACATCCTTCTGTCCGTCCCTGGACCACCCGCTCAGCTCGGCAGACTGCAGCCCACCTGGCACAGGTGCAGTACCGATCACACTTGTTGTGTCCGGCGGATCTAGATAAAATGTCCTACCTGACTGGGTGTACACAATCAGTAGATCAGTACAAACCATACAGACAGCAAATATGTGCTGCTAAAACTGTAGAAACATCCTTAAGAAGAACCGGTTTGTGTGGCAATTGGCTACAGCATTGTGTCAAAGTTGGAAAAATATTTTTGAAATGCAGTCCCAGGCAAAAGTTTGGACTCTTTCTCTTTGACTGGTACTGTACATAAATGCTTAACCAGCTTCTTCTGGTATTCCTGCCTGGGCAGTCCATGGTAAATAGCCTTGTTAAGACACTAAGACACTGTAACAACCACACAAGCCTAGTAGCCTAGAGTTAGATTAATTATTATGTAATTACTTGATTGTCTTCTTCTTTTTGTTGTTAGGGAAACCTATTGTATTTGTTTATGGTGGTTTGTATTATTATTCAAATCTCTGGTGTGGAAAATGAAAGTCCAAATTTCTGTTATATGGTAAAGCATAGAAAGGAGAATCCTTGCAGAATTGTAAGTGGTATTGATCTACACCATAGGTATTCAATTTTGGCCATCAAAGGCAGTTCTGCTCCATTTTTCATTGCAACACCCAAATTAGGGACCTACTCCCTAATTAGGGACCCTTAATTAGACTTGGGACATCAGGTGGAACAGAAAAGCAGCACCTTGTATGTTAAGAGTTGAATACTCATGGTCTCCACACCTCCATGCAATGCCATGACAATTGACCATATGGTGGCGCTATAACAATCTATATGCTCTACTGTGTAGTTTAGAGGTTGCGCTGTTCTATGGGGAAAACCCTATGAGCTCATTGGCTCATAGCCGCCATATTGTTTTTGCTGGACCCCTGGAAAATCTAGCGTTTGATGTGGGCTACATATTTGTGATGTTTCGATAAGTGAGCTAAAGCGTAGAGGAGCTAATTATGGGGAAATGTGTCATTTGCTGCTTGTGGCGTTTGTTGTTATTGTGGCCTTCTTTGTCTGGTCCCCCTTAATGCCTCAATTAGACATTTTCGCCTTTCTCAGCCTGGTCGCGTACATTTGTGTCCTGAGGGTGGTCGATGCAGTGAGCTGTGAAGAGGGACATTACCCAAAAGACACTCGTTTTCTCAGCCACTAAGGACTTCCCCCAAGCTAATCCCTGACAAGGTGTTTAAGATGTTAAACCCGCTTGCCTGACCTGAAACGGCGTCTGACCCCCGTCAACTTTGCCCTGAGGCTGTGGACGGATCATATCAGCTGCCACAACTGCTGCAGCAACATCTAAGGTCCGCTCTTCTGTTTGTTAAAAAAAAAAAATCAATTTCGCTGTCGGTATGGAGTTTCCAGTTATGAGCGTGGAAAGCCGTCGATCTACCTAACTATCAGTCAAGCTGGTCTGGACTAACGGCCTCATACATGCGTCTGCATAACAGCCATCGAAGTGTGTCTCCAACATCTGGGTGGCAGTATAGCTAGTTAACACTTTAATCACATGGTTAGGCCTTTCTTATCTGTAACAGTGTCTCTTTACAACAGATTGCAATCTCTCATGACTAACGAGGGGGTTAGTTCCCAGCCTAACTGCAAGTGGGTCCCATTACAAGGTGACTTACGTTGATCCACGGGACTTCCCATACAAAAACTCCTTAATCAATCAGACAGACAGGCAGTTCCTTTTCCCTCACCTGAAGGGAGTTCATTTTCAAGTAGGAACACACTAAGAAACAGGCACAAGGCATCAGAGATGTAGAGGCATGACGAGACTACGTTCTCCATTCTACCTGGTATCGTCTCTCACTCTCTGAGATGGTGAAACTATTCAGATACTGTTGGGCACAGCCGACTGTGTATTTTTCTCTGTGATGGTTTGGGAAGGAGAGTTGAAGCAGGCCTGACTGCAGTGGAGCGTGATATGAGACAGACAGCGTCTGTATGAAATCCCCTCCTAAGGAACAGCAGCTCCACACCCTTCTCTGCCTGGATGGCGTGGGCCGAGGATTTGCATGGGCAGGAAGCCCACACTGTTACTGATCCCCTTTTAATTGGGTGTGACAGAGAACTTTGGAGCTTAAGACAGAGGGCTGCAGAAGGAGGGTTTCAAAGAGTAGATTCATACAGTATTATATCATTTACCCATGTGCTATCATCTGGGTCAGCCTGGCCTACACGACCCCTGGTTATCATGTGGTGACCCCTGGTTATCATGTGGTGAACCCTGGGTCACTCAAGTCCGGACTCTTGTATTCAAGTTAGAGTTTGTTGATTGACTAATTGATCCAATGCAGTTCCTTGTTTCCTTTTGATGCTTTTGATTTGATTGGTTAGATATGTTGTTTCTCATACGACAATGCAATAGATGTCATGATTAATGCAAAACACAGATTAATGTCAATGTTTTTCTAAATGTAATAACCTTTTGATATTTTTTGTAATCAAACTGGTTAATGTAATAACGTACAACTTAATGTACTAAAATCTTGAATAGTTAACAAAACGTTTTGTTTAGTTCGCCAAACTACCAAACCACGTTGATATATTTGATGGGCAGTTTCTCCCATTCTTCTATGCACATCCTCTCATACTCAGTCAGATTGGATCAAGAATCTTGGTGAACATTTTAAGTCTCCCTTTAGATGTTCAATGGTGTTTAAGTCTGGGCTTTGGCTGGATCTCTCTGGGATATTCAAAGTAGGACTGGGAATTGCGAGGAACCTTACGATACGATATTATCATGATACTTAGGTGCCAAAACGATATGTATTGCGATTTTCATGATTCCATGTATTGCGATTCAATATTGGGATTTTTTTTAAAATTGTTTTCACATAACAATTTGCAAACAGTTCAATCATACATCCAAAGACCAAATTCTGCCCAAAAAATTTGAATAATACAATAAAACCATGTGTCTGTCAGTTACAGTTACTCAGAACTTTCCAAGATTTATTTTTGAAAAATAAAGTCTGTATGCTAAAGTGCATTGTGCCTGGGGTTAAGGGTTTGGTTAATATATATGCCACTGTATTCAGCCATTTGATAAATAAAAAAATATATTTATAGGCTATATAAAGTTAAATTTATTCCATATAAATTTAACTATATATAGCCTATAAATATATTTTTATATTGCAACCTTTGACTGTTCTGAAACAGATTGTGATTTGCTTTGCCTGTTCGGAAATTGGGGTAGTCTGGTAAGAAGACTATCCAGGGTTCGTTGTTTTGGTTTCTTTGCTGTCGCAACGTTCAACTCGGAATGATGTTGGGTGAGACGAGCCCTCAAATGGGGGGTATTACCCAAGTAGGCCTACTTGATTTTTGTTGCGACACGATTTACATGCACCGTGAGACATGTCTAGCTCTTTCTTCCAAAGTGATCCGATACTTTTGATTGAAAAGTGCACAGCTTGAATGGCGTGGGCGTCGACAATGTTTTGTAACAGAAATCGCTTTCTAAAACTGATATAGCATTCTAGAATGCTATGTTTATTCCACCAAAAAAGACCATTGCACCATTTGTAGGATTGGAGTAATTACAGCATTGTTATTTTACCTGAATAAAAATAATATAGCTGCTTTTAACTGCTTGAAAATCCAAACCAAAAATCAATTCTTGGAGACCAAGAATCGATTTCAAGATCATCAATATAATATTGTGCAATACTACACTATCAATTTTTCCCCTATCCCTAATTCAAAGACTGGTCCTTAAACCATTCTAGCCTTGTATTGGCTTTGTGCTTGGGTCATTGTTTTGTCTGAGGTCCGATGTGCTCTGGATCTGGTTTTCTTTATGGACCTCTGTATTTTTCTCCATTCATCCTTCCTTCAATCCTGACTAGTCTCCCTGTCCCTGCCACCAAGAGGCATCCCCATAGCATGAAGCTTCCACCACCTTACTTCGCCTTAGGGATGGTATTACACATGTAATGAGCGATACCTTTCTTTCACCAGGTGTAGCTCTTGGCATTCTGACCAATTTTTGTTTTTTCATCAGACTATAGAATATTTGTCCTCATGCTCTTCGAGTCCTTCTGGCAGCATGTCAAATGTCTTTTACTCAGGAGTGGCTTACATCTAGTCACTCTATCATAAAGATCTGAATTATTGAGTGCTGAAGACATGTTTTTCCTTCTGTCAGTTTCACCCATCTATGCAGAGAACTATGAAGCTCGGTTAGAGTGATCATTGGGTTGTTTGTCAACTATATGACCAAGGCCCTTTTTGCTCTGTTACTTTGTTTGGCCAAACCGCCGGCTTTAGGAAGAGTCTTAGTGGTTCCATACTTTTTCCATTTCACAATGATTGAGCCCACTTTGGACCTGGAAACTTCAATCTATAGCAATTTTTTAATCTTCCCTATATCTAGGCCTCAACTCAATTCTTTAATCTTCCCTATATCTACGCCTCAGCGCAATTCTTTCTCAGAGGTCTACAGAGTTCTTTGGACTTCATGGGTTGGTTTTTGCAATGTGAATTATTAGAATTGAATGGATAACCACAGCACATTTCCAGTTTACATCTGCCAAATTTCTCCTGTTGGCCCTGTGATTAAAACAGCCTTACTTTCAATTATTGGCCTGCCTCTAACCTATTTGGGTATCTGAAAAGGTTTCTAAACCCTTAAATGTGGTTAAAACCACCACATTCATCACACTCCAGCACCTTTATTGCCTCCTTACATCTCCTGTAGCTACCCAGGTCACAGAACTAGTGGGACAGGCTGGTGTTTAACCCAGGTGTCTCCTGCAGACCACAAGACTTTTACCCAGCTAAGCAAACATAGACATGAGGTCTCGAACAAGTTAAACCTAATCTACGTCCCTTTTCAGGTGCCATCCTCCACTGCCTAGGTCATGAGGAAGGTACTCTGCCCTTAACCTGTTGCACGAACAGGACTTTCCCTGCTCTGTAGTGGGTGTGTCACAGAAGTGGGTAGACTGACAATGAGAAAACAACATGTTTCTATTGTACACATCGCACCCTCTGTATCAGTGCTTATAAACCACCATGCTTTTCAGAAACATCAAAGGGAGGTATACATAATGCATTCATAAAACCTTTGAGAAACCATTCATAATAGTTTCATAAATGCTGTGGTATTTATATCTCATTGAAAAACAACATGAATAAAATGTAATCTTGTAAACCAAAGTCACGTTTTCTTTGCAAGTATTGCGAGTGATCTTTGGATTTAGCCGCATGTCTGCTGATGTAACTGACTGGTAGGTTCTGTGCAGCACAAGACTTTGGTAGCCTCTGCTGAGCTTAAGCCGGAGTGTCTGTTGGCGTTGCTGGTGCAAGTCTTCAGGTTTCAAGCAAGGTCACTCAGCATGTTAAAATGAGACTAGTTGCCCTGGTGATGTCCAGAGTTTGCTTCAAATCGTTTTTGAAATCATTCAAATATTCTTAGCATTTGCTTCAGCCCACTTTGTTGGACGTTCATGGTTTCTGCACTTTTTTTTTAAACTATTTTATGTACATAAAATAAGAAATTATGCATGAACTTAGTTGAAAAGATTACAAATGAAATAAAATGCTTGTGTATAATGCTATAAATGTACCGAAGCCAGCTATGTGGCTATTTTGTAGCGCCAAGCTGACTAGGTTCGAGTCCCGGCTGCTGCTAAACTTATTATCAAGCTTGACTCGCCGGTTGATGTAATAACAACCAACTAATGTAATAACTCATAACATTTTGCTGGAAATGTTATTACGGTTTTAGTGTTTATTACATCAACTGCCAAGTTATTATTGGTTTTCTTACAAAAACGTAGTACATTCACAATAGTTACAACATTAACCAGCATTATTAACAACCAGTGTTTTTACAGTAACCAGTGTCATTAGATTTACTGTGTCTGTCATGTGTGCAGATATGTCCCCTGGCCTTGCTGCTCTGACAGTAGGTTGTGACATGGGGGAGCTGGGCTCCCTTTCCCGGGTGCAGCTCCTGCTCTTGGACCGACCAGAACCCATGAACCCGCGCTTGCTCTCTGGTCAACACCAGCACTCACTGAGAAAGGATGTAACAAGAGGCCACGCTGCCAAGCTCAGTGCCAGCAGACCCAGACCATGTGCTACAGGTAACCTAGATTTCCCAATTAACCAAACTCAGACTAGGGTTTGTTTGTGAATGAGAATGATCCGGCACTTTATGTACATTGTGATTGGGACATTGTCTCAGTAAGATTACAAGACCAGCTCACATTTCAGTTTTGTCAGTTGCCCTGAGCTAAATGACCTTTGATAAAAACAACTAAAAACGTTGATTTCATAATAGGGAAAATCCAGACAGATAAGTATTTTGCGCTATAGGCTGAACAGGGGAATACCAAGCTGCGTTCAGGGTGTGTTCCTGCCGGTTGTTGGCCGGCCTTGAGTATAATGTCTTTACAGTGTGAACCAGCCCTTTGAAGCTCTGCTGGGCCGTCTCTCATCTGCTCCTAGGCATGCTGCTGCAGGCTGTAAACTGAAAGGCCATAAAGTGGAGGCTCATTTCTGCCTAGGTTTTATTGGGATATGATTCGCTGTGTTAATAAAGATCAAACCGCCTTGTGTTTATCATTAACCTGAATAAGTTAGCTACTACGGCCTGTGTGTATCAGTATGGTCGATGCCATTGTCTTTCGAAATAGCGGTGATATTTGAGCAAACGCCATAAAGCGCTAAAAGACATAAAAGTGGTCAATTAGCAAACAGTTTGAAATGTCACATTTGAAATTTATTGGCAGTGCAAAAGATGTCGAACTTCTTCACCCATTATGTTGAGAATACCGTGACTTTGGCTTAGAGTGCTGCTTCTGCTACAAATTGGATTTGTTCCCTTAAATGCAGTCACACAATCAAACTAAATCCTCTTCACTCATTGCATATCGCTGTAGTCCTGTGTGGAGATGTAGACATTGCATGGGGACAGTCTCTCTGTCTGTCTGTCCCCTCACTGTCTCTTGAATGTTTTTTCCATTCTGCCTTTGCACCTGGCACACTCCTGGGAGACAGGTGCTCTTAAGGGTTTAGTTGCACTATTTATATCAGTATTTGCTGAGATTAGAAACCATACTTGACTAATACATGGCATTACTAATATCTGTGCACACTAACACAAAGGGAAGCTCACGCAGGCGTGTGCACGTTGGTACTCCCCCCCCACACGCACGCACAGATACATACACGCACAGACACATCCAGTTTATGTCCTCAGATTTTGTGTATGTTGTTTTTGTCAGGCGTCCTACAGCCCGTCACAGCTGCCAGCTGTGGAAACGGCAGCGCTTCGGAGAGGTGTGTTGCCACAGGCAAAGTCCCGGGACAGCGTGAACTCACAACGGTACGTTTCTGGACCCCCTCCGGAATCTTCCCCACCGTGGCCTTTCATCAGTCTCCGTAAATGACTATTGCACATTGTTGTTTGAACACTGGCTATAAAAACACAGACACCCGACTGACAGTCATCCCAGAAGAAACTTGGCGTACATGACATAATACGCACAAAGGGCCTTCATTTATAAACTTGAACTGGCATGAATTTTTTAACGGCCATCCCAGTTCAGGGAGCCAAATGGTTGTTGAGAGCTTAAGCACAATGCCGCGACGGCGAGGGACGCGTGCGGTGCGGCAGGTGTGTCCTTAATCAGCCGCAGCCACAGGAGGGGAGGGGCTGATGACTGTACCGCTGAAAGAGACCAGACAGCCTTTCACGCCGTGAGCCTCTCAGCTCCTGCCTCTGTCACGGGGGGTCCACTCAGTCCTCGAGGCACTCCGAACAAGGAAATACGGGGGGGGGGGCTCTCTTTTTGGAGGATGCGCCACTGGTGGGATGGATCAGACGGGGTCAGGGGTGAGGGGTCAGGGGGTAAACGCTGCCCTGTGAGTGGCTTGGTGCAGCGGAATGGATGCAGGTGCCCCACGCGATGGACCATTAATCTCCTTTATGACGGAGAAGAGAGCCTCCTCTGCTCTTTGAAAGGCTCGACATGCCTTATAAGCCCCCTGCAATTATGTTTTACCACAATGAAGTGTTCAGAGAACCCGGAGCATGATTCATCTTAGGATATTAGCATAATGCAGCACTGGAACAAGCGCAGGTTTGAGTTAAGTGTGCTGGTATGGGGTGAGAACGCATTGTGTGCTTGTACCGGGGAAACCATGCTTAGACTGAAAAACACGCTGACGCTAACTAATTTGGTTGTGTATTTTCTGAGTAATGTTATATTCAGCCGGTTGACACAACAATAAGCCAGTTAATCAAACCTGTAGAGAGATATTTGGTGTAATTGCTGTCTGCCTGGACAGTAAAATACTTTGGTTTCATGCTAATTCTTGAACATAGTTAATGAAGTTGAGGTAGGACCGTGTTGTCTGTTTTTTTAGGATTGTTCCACTTGGTTAGAACCTGGGTGTTACGGAATCATTTGACCATTGTGTTTGGTGCTTTTGTTTCCAGCCAGGAAACAAAGAGGATGGCTCCAGGTCTCCGTGGTCATGGACCAGTGACTCCGGTCCATCCGACATCGTCTCCAAGTCTCTCTGTCCACCCCGCCAGGACAGCTGTGGTACGTCATACCTCCATCCCTCTTATCACACCCAATCAGCAGGCTTTCGTGTAAACCTTATTGTTACATGAGGATCTCTATCTGCAGTGGCTAAACCGATCTAGCCGACAAAATAAACCATGTTTTGACCTTATTACTTCCCGCAGGCATTTTGAGTAGTCTGTCGTGTTTATCCCTTGCAAAGCTGATACCCAGCGGGCACTTGAGGAACTACACAGATCTCAGAACATCCACTCTTAATCAGTAGGATTTTAAGTGACCCTTACTGACTTTCCATACTGATCTTTATACAACAGCTTGCTCAGCATATTTTTAAGTTTTTTAAGGTAAACCGAATCCTACTTCTCTGTGAACCTTTACCAGCTTCCTTCAATCTGTCACTACCCACAACAGGTTTTTCCTTACCGTGGGGGTTTGGTCTCCGTAAAGCCCACTCTGTCCAAACTAGAGCAGGTCTTAATCAAAGTCATTGTCTCCTCACTGTCACCTCTGTTTGGCCGCGTTACTCTGCCTCCGGTACACTTAAGCCTGTTAATCCATGGTTGAGCCGGCTGGCAGGGCAGAGTGGTCGTCTCCTATGCGGCCATCTTGTGTACACTGATTAATAATGGGTTCAATGTCAGAGCAGGTACAGTAGGACCACTAACACAGAGACAACAGGCTTTCCAGGAAGGGAAGAGAATGGTCAACTGGGTTTACTTACCTGCACCACTCCTGGGCCGACAAAATGGTGCCAACTCACACAGAGGCTCTGTTTCTGGCTCATAGACAACTTAGAAGTCTTTCTTTTATTTTTTTTTTATTTTTTTTTAAATGATGGCTTAGATTATTTGCTGAGAATAGTCCGGTATGATATCCTACAGTGGCCAATAATTTGCGGACATAAGATCACTTATTTGAAGCAGGCCAGAACTATTCTCAAGTGTAAACGGTCGAAAGGCAGGACTTAGTCAGGTTCAGGAGAAGGCGGAGTCAGCCATCGCCAAGCATTCTTCTGATCTTTTGATATGAAAATACATCCCAAAATGAGGATCAGCTTTCAGAAAATATAGTTTGAACATTTTTTTTCTTTACTGAATCTTGGCTATACCCCTCAGATCAAAACCCAGACGTCTGTTTTCTGAGTCTATTTTTGGGAAAGTTAAGGAAAAAACAAAAGTAATGGGTTGGAGTTTGTTTCATGGTTAACAATTCTTGGTGTGAGTACAGGATACGCAGATCCCTGAACAAACAAAAGCAAATGTGCCCTGAGGATGCTTTTCGTGTCACAAACTTTAACAAAGGGTATCTGAGGAAGGTGCTCTCCAAACCTTACCAACACAAACCTAACCAAAACAAATGCTTGTCCGTTGCAACACTCTGTTTAAGAAGCGTAAAGGGACCCTACCAATTCCCCTTTCAGCAAGTCAGGCCATTTCTCTGTTCTGCTCATCCCTGCCAACAGGCAAACGCTAAAACAAGAATGTGTGGTGGTTGAGACAATACCGTTCCGGTCCGAGTCATCGGACACCGTGGTACAGTAATGTTTTAATAAAATGTAAATCCGACCCCCCCCCCCCCCCCCCCCCC
>JACXGI010015860.1:0-16805 GCA_016801175.1 Esox masquinongy | reverse complement strand
CCTGCTCCCTGACTGTACTGTTGCCGCCAGTCCGTGTACCGACTCTCTGCCCGTCCCTGACCACTCTGCCTATCGCTCGTCTGCCCCTTCGCCGCCGTTACGTTAAACGCCTTACCTCCCGTCCCCGTCCACACTACCTGCCCTTTTCCCACTCGCTCCCAGTCCGCGATTGGATCCTCACCCGTGCCCCTGACATTTAGTAAATTTGACGATGTCACAAAAGTTAGCTCGATTTGCTAATCTATCTGAAATTACCAACTCAAACAAAACACGGCGCTAATAGTGGAGAATATACAAAATAAATTATATTACGGCAGTTAGCTGGCTACTTTTGATTAGTTAGCAGCTGCTAACATTATTATGAGTTTTCACAAATTCAGCTTCTATTGCCTCAGTGTTTACTGTTATGTAATGTGGTGCAGTATACAGAAGACCCCAGTGTCCAGTGTTGCCAGGTTAAGCAAAAATGTCTAGCACAACGACTGCTCAAAACCATCCCAAAAATGCCTGAATTCTAGCCCAACTTTTGTTGGTGCACAATATTGACTATTTTACAAGTGAACACCGGCCGCGGTGAAGTTCAGAAGCAGACCAAAAACCCGCAACCCGCGGCCAATTAATTTTCTCCCGCGACATTGTTGGAAAAGTAGCCCAATTTGCGTGAAAACCGCGGATATGTAAACCCTGACAGTGTCAGATGTTGCTAGCCTGTAAACAGCTGATCGAAAGTAGCGTAATGGAGATGTTCTTCTACAGACTGATTTCAGATAGCAGTCGCTCTTAATTTGCTCCACGACGTTTGATTTTTTGGGATAAAAACCCCATTGTTTAAGGATTATTAGTCAGGCTGTAGATGTTAAGGGAAATTAAGATCAAAGAGTATTCTAAAGAAGTTAGAGATAAGTTAATACAAATGCATGGATTGGGAAAGGGGTACATATTTAAGATTTTGGATATCCCAGTGAGCACAGTTGGATCAATAATCAGGAAGATGAAGCTGCATCACACCTTCTCATAGATCACACCTGAGAGGCCAAAAATCACTTTAAAGGTTGATAGTGGAGTAATGGTGCACTGCACAACAATATCAAGAGCTCAGTATAAAACTGGCCTGTATTGGAGAGTGACAATAAAGAAGCTGTTAGCCCAAAAAGTGCCACTGAAAGCACAAGTGACCCAGCTGTAATGTGGGAAAAGTTTTTTTTTTGTTCAGTGAGACTAAGATAGAGTTTTTGGCCCTAAACTTAGTGAGTGTGGTGGCAGCAGTCATTCTGTGGTTTTGCTTCTTATCAGCTGGGAGTCTTGTTAAAATTCAAGGAAGTTTGGATGGAGCAAAATACAGGGAAATACTGCAGGAGGAAAATCACCTTTAAGCAATGACCCCAAGTGCTAGGCCAAATCAACATTGAAGTTGTTCAAGAACCATAGTCATGGTCTTAATCTCAGAGTCCTTGATCCATAACTGTTGTTCAACCAGCTTGAAAATCCTAGATCAGTGAAAGCCAGCTCTATGATGTGTAGGGGTTCAATACTTACACAACCAATGTATTTCAGTTTTTTATTTTTCTTACAAACATTTCCCAACATAAAACCAAGCTTACCTTACAACAATTGATTTTCGATGATTAAAAATAAAATATCAAACAGAATGAAATTTCAATATAGCATTTGTAATTTAGTAAAATTAGAGAATATTTTGCAAGTTCCTTATAAATATATCAATCAATCAATCAAATGTATTTATAAAGCCCTTTTTACATCATCAGTTGTCACAAAGTGCTTTTACAAAACACCCAGCCTGAAAATATACAGGCTGCTTTGCTCATCTTTATCACGGGTGCCAATAAATATGGACCTGACTGTAATCATATACAATAGGTTGCCTAGCTATATTTCATCATTACGTATTGTGTTTGTGTGAGTGCATGCCTGCTTTTGACAGAGAGATAAAATACAGCACTCATATTTCCTAACGTTGTTTTTCTGCCAATCCAAAATTACAATTTCATTATTCGAATAACAAGTCGATAGAGCACAAAATCCAACGGGCTAATGATCAACAGCTTTTCAAAAAGCAAGTCGGATGTCTTGAGCCTAAAATGTCTTTATGCCTCACATAGTCAAACCAATAAATTGTGTAGCAAAGGTTTTAGATGGTATATATAGGAATGAGGTAAGGACACTTTGAGAGACAGCAGCATATTTCAACACATCATCGACGTTTCCTGCAATGTGAGCCTATTGGGACAGTTTTTATGTAATTTACAGAACTACTGTGTTTCAGCCACGCTGCCTCCGCAGAAGGCAACTGTGTATTGGCTTGACTCTAATGGCGCATACTGGTGGAGCACTACTAGATTTTAAGAGTGTCGATCCAATAACAGGTAGGCTAAGCTGACCGAGAAACATACGGTATTTTGGGGAGACAGCTGTCAGCTGCAGAAACATGAACAGGTGGCTGCTTTAGAGACTTAGTCTATGCGTCAAGGCGAATGGACTTAACAGCTTGCCTCTTTCTCTAATCTCCAGCTGACGACAGCAATACTGACCCGATGATCAAAATTATGTTGACTATCGCAGACTGAGATTCAGGACCAGATAACTTTGTGTTGTTTCAAGTGAGAGCCGCTGCTCGGTTCGACTTGTCCTCCGGAGTTTTATTCAGCCGCAGAAAATGTGCTCGCATCTTGCGTTTTCCTGGAGTGTACTGTAGATCTCGGTAGATCCTCGTAGGTTTCCCTGCACGGTCACTGAGATTGTGATTTAGCCGGAAAAAGACCGAGGTCCCGAAGTGCGGCATGTTTCCCGAAATTAATAACAAGGTGAGTAGTTAATTAATACATTTCTGTTTATATAATGGCACTCTTTAGATTATAGTTGTTGACAACGTTTTTTAAAACCATATTTTTATCTTTCATCGTCATGTTTGTTGCTTAAATATCAGAATGTTTTTTTGGTCAAATTTAATTTAAACAACAATCATTTTTGTAGTTTAAATCATATGGTGATTCAGTTTTCTTCTTCACTTAGTCGCCTATTTCACTAATACAAAATATTATTACTTGTGTTAAAGTTCAAATATTATGCTAAACATTTTTGAACCATTAGTGGTTTGTTTATTATAAACTGTGGTGATTATAGAAGGTCAACATGAACCATTACTTCTTAGTTAACGCTTTAATTATGGCTTAAGTCATGGTGTGGAAAGAAGCCTTATAGCTTTATCATAAACACTATCACATATAACATACAAATACTACTGTTAACTTTGTTGCCTTGTTGTAATCCATCAGTCATGTGTATTTTATATTTAATGGTTTGTCACACATTAATATCATTCTCATGGTGGGTTAATATTGCTCTCCTTTTTATGAGCACAGGATCTTATGTGTAAGTAGTAGACTGTTTATTATGCTTATCAACTAATCAGCTCAAAGACCGTGGTTTACATTTTTTTGATTAATTCTTTATAAGTCATTGATTATCACTGGAGCTTTAGATTCCTCATGCGTGTCCTGTAACGGCTGTCACGTGAGTTGCAGAAAAAACATTTGGAATACCGACGTCTACAACCCGAAAGCATTTTCAAGTATCCAGTGAAATGTGCACTTTGAATGTGGCGACTTGTTTGTCGTCCTGTGACTCTGCCCTACTGACCCTGAGACCCACTGACCTACCCAAGCCACTGTTGATACTTCAGGGAATGCCCACAATTCCGAGTGGAAAGACAGAGTAACACATGTCATGACACAACAAGTGACCACGGGAAAGAAGTGACTTACTGGACCTTTGAAAATCGACAGTGAGACAAATCATTGCACTTTGAACAAAGAGGTTTTGCGTGCTTGGAATGCACCTTTGCTTATGTAGCCTACACATCCTTCAAACTGGCCCATCTTTCATTTAGCCATACTACTGTACATGTACTATCTTTGCTACCGAGTGCAAATTGCAAATTAATAAGCTGTTTCGTTGGCCTACACTTCGTTTGCTCACACTAAGTACCAGTGTAGTTTAGTGTTCTTCCACGGTGACCCACGTCGTAGTAGAATCCTCTCTGTGAACCCTCCCTGGGTCCGGCCGAGGTTGTGTTACACTTGAATCATGCATGTGTTAATATTTGATTGAATGTTTGCTGCCTTGAACTCAGATTCCAGACATAACCAGTGGTGAAGGCAATCCAAGGTGTAGGCACTGATGTACTACTGTAAATCCTTGTAGCTCAGCAGGTGGATTGTGCCAAATACTACAGCATGTATGCATGCATGACTGTAATGTGATTTGGTCCAAAATGTATACTTTATGGCAAATCTTGTATGAATACATTTTATGGTCCTGGACGTAATATATTGATCCAGAAGTGACTCTGTCAAGTTCTTTCTCAATATTCTCTGCTACCAAGTCAGCCGTTTTGGCCTCGCACACTTAAGGTTTTAGTCCACCCATATGGTCTGTAGTTAGCTCATGTACTCCCCTCTGTTTAAGCCATGTTTAGCTGCTGCCACTGTGGCCCCAGGGCTAATAGAGTTTGAACGGCTCATATGGCCCCGTACAGCCCAACGCCAGAATGAACCACCCTGAAACAGCCCTCGGCTCTCCTCTCCATAACCACCATCGTTAGCACACCTGTACACTCTTCCTTAAACATCAGGGCCTGTGCTTTGTGCATGAAAGGAAACAGGTTGGGGAAAACTCTGCTGCATAAAATACTCAGTTTCTGAGTGTATTGCATCATCTTTGCTTGTGTGGAGGTCATTTTGCTCCACACTGCCCTGTGCTTGCAGAACTCCACTAGTAACTCCACTAGCTTGTTTAATCTACCCCTTAGCAGAAATTCATTTAAGTTATTACTTTTTGGTTATTAAGATCCAAGTATAATTCATATGAATTACCTTAACTTTTTATAAGTCATTATACATTTATTTAATATAATCAAGTCTGATTTGAATTCCAGAGTGTTGCAGTGATATGAGACACTGCCTCACAGATGTGTCATTGTAACCAGGGGTTAATGATTCCGGCATTCCGACGGTTCCTGGGGTCTCGCAGATGGTGGTGGGAATTGTCTCAGCAATGCCCTGGGTGGCTAGGACGGGGTTGCCTAGACTTGATGCACTCTAGGGATTCCTTGTGTCTGGCACCGTCAAGCTCAATGTTGGTTGTTGGCCGGAGAATGCACTCTCCTCCGAGTGAACAGCAAGATAGGAAACAGAATGTCTTCACTGGTGGAATGTGCAATGTCCTGATCTTCGACCCTTCAGATGCCACTGGGAGTTAATGTGACAAGGCAAGGCCGTAATAGCAAAATGGGACACCACGAAATTGGGATGGGAGAAAAATAATAGCTGATTATGATTTGAGAGAATTACGTTTGCAATGCTGCATCCAGTGCGCCAACACTGATTTAGCAAAGGTATAGAGAAGCAAGACCCGTCTATAAATGTAATATTAAGTACGATCTCCCACACTCTTTTCTTCCAGTCTTCTAGACCAGAGGTCTTTCCCCACTCACACAGACTTCAGAACCAACAGGCAACCAACTATTCACAGGTGAGTCTTAACTCACAGTTGACCCTGACCTGTAGAGCATTTCAGTCCTCCCGACAAACTCTCTTTTCATCCTGTATAAATCCTGTATCATGTAGTTGTGCAGTGTCTTCCGGCTTCACTCCAACGAAACCTACCCTCTATGTAGTTTCTGCTATTAGAGTAAGAGTGCCATGTGGTTACTTAGTGATTGGCCACTCAATCAGATAGTAAACAGACGTCAAATTCATCACAAACAAGAGGCGAATTTGAAGCGGTGCCTAACGTGACAGCGTGACAGTTGACTTGATGGAGCCGCGTGCACCTAACCGCTCCCAAGAGGTGACGTAGCTCTACTGCCGCCAGTCAATGGAGCGGGACAGCGCAGCGTACTGTAGTAGCGACAAGGCCGAATCCACGGCCACGACGCTGAATGACACCTGGCTCGTTATAGTAGGATTAGCATTATATTGAGCCCGTGTCTCCAGGCATCATCAACAGGTTCTGGCAGCAACCACAGCAGCTTGTGCATGTATGATTGAATGTCATTGCTATGTTTAGATTGGGGATCACTCTTCTGCCTGGTGTTTTGGCAAGCCGTGTTGCTGTTGCCGAAAATGGGATACAGAACTTCTGGTCACATTTTATACAGGAAGAAGTGAAGCTTCTTATGTGGTTCCTCCACTCCATTGCTCTTTCATTGAATTAGAGCAAACATAGAATACTGTCTAATGATCCCACATGTACTGTAGACTTACTGAGCAGGGGGAGGAGATTTTGACTAACAGAACTTAAAGTTGCCTGCTCTAAAAATATGTGCAAGAACAGACAGGAATTGAAAAGCATGCGACAGGCTAAAATAACCAGAGCTGAAGAAAAACCATGCCAATCATTATAATATTTCCCAGCATGCAATATTGCTGGTCCAAATGTGTCTTGGGATTATTGCAGCTGTTACTTTAATGTTTGTAATGAGATGCTTTAGGTCGTTTTATATGTCATATATCAACGCTGTCAATCAATAAATATCACCACTGTGGCTGGATTCCAAAAAGAATTACACATTACTTTGAAAGCCTGTGTACTGTAATGAGTGGGTTAAGAGCATCGGTCATTTAACTGAATGGTTGCCAAATCAAATCCGGTGCCTAGAAGGAGAAACAAATTTGTCATTCTACCCTTGAGCAAGGCAATTAACCGTAATTTCTCCCAGGGTACTGAGTGTGGCAGCGCTCCAATACCATTACAATACAAAGGGGCGGGATTAAAAGGCACATTTAGGTCGGACCCTGTGTGTTCTTAATGTAAAGTATATCAGGCATTTCAGGCCACTTTCAAGCTAGGCCGTCAAAATAAGGCCTTATGAAATGTGTAATGTATTGTCTTAATTACATTTTTACAACTAAATAAATGTCTTGCTTGGCCACAGGACTTAAAATGTAAGTATTCTTTAGCCAACACAACTATTAGCACACACATTGTGGTGTCCGAGGGCAACATAGGAAGTATGCAAATAAGACACCTCACCTTATTGCCATAGAGTGAGATGTTTAGAGCATCCCTGCTTGGTCTTGGTTCTGCGTATTGCATTGTGCCAAAGAATGTTATTTTGATCAAAGTTAAAGCTTTTTTGTGCAAAAACTATCTATAATAATAATACATTCACATTTATGTTAAGTTATATAGGCACACACAGTGTGATTATATCTGGAACTGGCATATTCACAACTTCAAAGATTTTACGCACAATCGCACAATCTTTGCCATTTGGGTAAGAGGTCTCCCCTTAGTTAGAGGTCTCCCTTTCATTATGTTGGTTATGACTTGACACTTGCTCCTACGGCAAGCGGAATGGCAGTTACAGAACAGTCTGCTCCCGTTCACCCCCCCACACACATGCAAAGTAGCAGCTAACGCTGACAGCTTCTGTCAGGTCCCAGTCTCCAGGCATTTGTCCGTGCCTCACTCTCACCCTGCTTAGTAATTCTACCCCACCATGGGGGTCCTGGTTACCTGAGCCTCCACGTTTTGAACAGATGTAACACTTTATTCCTCCATCCAAATCCTTGTTCCCCTTCTCCCAACAATGTCTGATAGTATCTTCACACAGCTGCTGTTACAGCTAGTATGGGAGTACCATGAGTCTGACATAACTAGGGTTAGAGCACCAAGGGTCTGACACAACTAGGGTTAGAGCACCAAAAGTCTGACACAACTAGGGTTAGAGCACCAAAAGTCTGACACAACTAGGGTTAGAGCACCAAAAGTCTGACACAATTAGGGTTAGAGCACCAAGAGTCTGACATAACTAGGGTTAGAGCACTAAGAGTCTGACACAACTAGGGTTAGAGCACCAAAAGTCAGACACAACTAGGGTTAGAGCACCAAGAGTCTGATACAACTAGGGTTAGAGCACCAAGAGTCTGACATAACTAGTGTTAGAGCACTAAGAGTCTGACACAACTAGGGTTAGAGCACCAAGAGTCTGACATAACTAGGGTTAGAGCACTAAGAGTCTGACACAACTAGGGTTAGATCACCAAAAGCCTGACACAAATAGGGTTAGAGCACCAAGAGTCTGACACAACTAGGGTTAGAGCACCAAGAGTCTGACATAACTAGGGTTAGAGCACTAAGAGTCTGACACAACTAGGGTTAGAGCACCAAGAGTCTGACACAACTAGGGTTAGAGCACCAAGAGTCTGACACAACTAGGGTTAGAGCACCAAGAGTCTGACACAACTAGGGTTAGAGCACCAAGAGTCTGACACAACTAAGGTTAGAGCACCACAAGTCTGACACAATTAGAGTTAGAGCATCATCTAGGGTTAGAGTACCAAGTCTGACACAACTTGTGTTAGAGTATAATCTGCCACAACCAGAGTTACGTAAGACTCTGGAAAGCAAGACTAAGATGTTGTAGCGATACAATGTTATTAGCTTTTAATGTGTTCATCTTCATTTAAGAATCATTCCTTTTCTTTTATCCCTCCTTATTTTTGTAGAAATTTAACTCGGGCGTAGGGACCTTGCCCCAGCTGGAGCCCCCGGTGATACAGGTCGTTGTCAGCAATGCCAAACTTCACCACCAGCAGTCTGATAGCATTCTGCCCCACATTGCCAACAATGGGGTGCAGAACAGCAACCAAACACACCAGGTGAGGTTACATTTCACACTGTGTCATATATTACTGTTGGCCTCCAACAATTGACCCCAGTTGTAAATTGTAAATGACAGGAAGTCCTTAACAGTTCATACTGTAAATCTTCTGATGTACCTGCATTTGACATGTAACATCGGTCCCTGTTATGTATGTCAAAAGAACGTTGATTGTGCCGTGTCGATTGATGGAGGCAAAGTGTTCAGAGCACAGATCAGCTGACCTTTTAATTCCTTTTTTGATTGGTAGGGTGAGAGACCAAAGCTCTCCTCCCAGTTTCCCACACGATTTGGTTCCTCAGTGGAGAACCTGTCTGATCCCATGGTGACTAAGGGCCTCATCAACAAGCTGGAGGAGAAGCTGTATGAAGGACAGAGGCTTCCTATGTCTCCCACAGAGGCACTGAAGCATTTCCAGGACCGTCTGACAGAGTTTGAACAAGAGGAGATCATGGACTACTCAGAGATTTGGTTCCTGGGTCTGGAGACTAAGAAGATTGAGGGCTCCCATGCGATTCTTCAGAACGCAGGCTACGACGATGAGCATGGCAGCTACAACAAGGTATAGTTTCACTATGGTTTCTTGGGGGAGATATGAGAGGGTTGCGTTGTTTGCCTGCAGTACCACATTCTATGATCTAACCAGTCAGTCCAGCAAACGTACTCTGATCTTTAAAATAAACTGTTGTGAAATTATGTTAGCCGCTTACTGTACTACTGGGAATTGGCTTGCATGGATAGGGCTAACTTTCCATTTTTCTTCAATTCAATATGAAAAGCATATACATGCCATGGTTGCAAATGAAAGGAAACATTTTGAATATTATTGAGGAATTTTTAGACCTAAGTTGAGAACACAGCATTTCACCTGACATGACCATCTAAACGTTACACTGTTGATCATACGTCCGTTCATTTTAGATTTACATGTACTGTACTTTTCTCAGCAAAATCTGAAAACACACTGCCCCAAATCGATTCATCTGCAATTCCGATCATGCATTGAAGGCCTCAAAAAATATGATATTGTTGATTAAAAAACGCAAATGTTTTGGGTCCTCTGTGTGTCATTCAAGCATCAGATCTACTTCACAATATTTGGAACGTGCGCATTTTGTGTGCGCCCCCCAAGAGAAAAAGAGTGAGTGCACCAGTTACAGGACAATACATTTAAGAATTAAGTTTGGGGATCTCATCATCATGGTACATAATATCATTAAAAGATTCAGTGAATCCAGAGAAATCTCTGTATGCAAGGGACAAGGCCGAAAACCAATACTGGATGGCCGTGATCTTTGGGCCCTCAGGCGGCACTGCATTAAAAACAGACACGATTCTGTAGTGGAAATCACTGCATGGGCTCAGGAACACTTCTGAAAACGATTGTCCATGAACACAGTACGTCGCTGCATCCACAAATTCAAGTTAGAACTCTACCATGCAAAGAAGAAACCATATATAAACAAGATTCAGAACTGCCACCACTGTCTCTGGGGCCCAAGCTCTTTTAAGATGGACTCAGGCGAAGTGGAAAACTGTTTGAATCAAAGTTTGAAATTATTTTTGGGAATCATAGACGCCGTGTCCTCCGGACTAAAGAGGAGAGGGACCATCTGGCTTGTTAACAGTGCACAGTTGAAAAGCCAGCATCCGTGATGGTATGGGGGTGCATTAGTGCACATGGTATGGGTTACTTGCACATCTGTGAAGGCACCATTAATGCTGAACAATACATACAGGTTTTGGAGCAACGTATGCTGCCATCCACATTACATCTTTTTCAGGGAAGGTCTTGCTTATTTCAGCAAGGACAATGACAAACCACATTCTCCACATGTCACAACAGCATGGCTCTTTAGTAAAAGAGTCTGGGTGCTAAACTGGCCTGCCTGCAGTCTGGACCTGTCACTCATTGAAAACATTTGGTGCACTATGAAACAAAAAGCATGTCCCTGTCCCTACTTTTTTGAAACATGTTGCTGGCATCAAAACAATACCAAAAATTCCAAAAACAATAACATTTCTCAGTTTCAACATTTGATATGTGAAAAATATGTGATTTTTCTTTGTACTATTTTCATTTACATATAGGGATAAATGATTTGCACACCACTGCATTCTGTATTTATTTGCATTTTACACAGCGTCCCAACTTTTTTGGAAACAGGGTTGTAGATAAAAACCAGCAACGGATGCATTCAGGTACTTATTCTGCTGCAATCCTAGTCTCACTCCGTTCAGAGTGACTATCAGGCAAGGGCTGTGTAGGGAGCTTGAGCACCAGCCAAGCTCTGTGAGCCTGAGTGGCTGTCCTCAGGCTGTTTGTCTGAATATACCCTGCATGAATGTGCTGGCAAATGGGAGGCTGTTAACCATTTGGCCTTGAGCCTCTATTATAACTGTGGGAAGTAGGGTGCTTGGGGTGTGTCACAGTCCACCCCCGTCGCAGCCTCAGCATCCCCTGGCGAGGCACGTGTCATCCATCTAGCAGCACCCCCTGATCAAAACATCAACCTCACGACAGAGGTCGCGACAGAGGTCACGACACAGCTTGATAACCTTTGTGAGACAATGCAGGAGTAGGACTGTTATGAAATAGGGCACATACTGTGTAGTCATTGTAAACAACCATCATGAAGTTTGTCACTGTATCATGAACAATCAATTGTATATATACGGGGAATGACATTTGAAGAAAATGGTTCAATGAAGCACAGAAAACACCCTGTTGAAGGTTCTGTCTGTCCCGTATCCAGGTTTTGCACGACCACATTGGCTTTCGCTTCGAGGTGTTGGAAGTGATCGGGAAAGGATCCTTTGGACAGGTTCTGAAATGTTTGGACCACAAGACCCAAGAGCTAGTCGCCATCAAGGTTATTCGCAACAAAAAAAGGTACAAAACAAACATGTTAGTTCATGACCTGAAAAGGGTATCAAGTTTTCAATGACTCCGAAACGTATCTTCTGGTCATTAAAGGGTCATTGAAAGTTTGATCGCTTTGTAACCTTCTTATGAGGAGTTCACCAACCTGCATCCAAATGTAGGTTATCAGTCCACCTTGGTTTGGCTTTACCTGTTGTCTCTCTGGTGATCCAATGCTCTCAGTCTGTCAATGAAACTCTGCCTCCTCCTCTTTGACTTGATTGATGATCAGATGCCATCAGGACTTACTGCCCTTTAATAATGCAGAAAACAAAATGGGTGCTTATGCCTCAGGGCTGCCTTGCTTTCTCAAAGATCCAGTTTCTTTAGGGAGAGGAGATTCTGACTTTTTTGCAGCAGTCATCATTTTTAAAATAATTTTTAAAATAATTTTTATGGTTGTTGCAAAACTTATCACTGAAACTTAGTCACTGTGATTAGTAGATTGTATATACTGTATATTATGTAGAATAGAACTATGACTAACCATACCTCTTACATTGGACATCAGGTTTCACCATCAGGCCCTAGTAGAACTGAAGATCCTGGATGCTGTGAGGAGGAAAGACCGGGACAACTGCCACAATGTCATCCACATGAAGGAGTACTTTTACTTCCGCAACCATCTCTGCATCTCTTTCGAGCTTCTAGGGTGAGTTTAGTCTGTATGTATAACACTTAAATAAGGCACCTAAGATCAGGTTGTGGTTAAAGCAATCAAACACAAACATAGGGGCGGATGGTAGCTCAGCCGTTAGAGTGTTGGGCCAGGAACTGAAAGTTTGCGGTCAAACAATGTCTGATCTCTTGCCCCCCCCCCCCCCCACAACCAAAATAGTCACGGTAGAAGGTGACAGGAGCCCTGCATAATGAATATGTCAAACGGGCTGGTGTTAAAGGTTATGCCCTTCTCCCAAGTTACAAACACAGAGCTTAAGCCCCAAACGGCGCTATCAAATTAACATATCGTTTATCACTAATCACGTCACCTGTTAAACCGCTTGAGCAAAGGGACTATCCCACCTAGAACAATCTGCCTCAAATAACCTAGTCTTATGTTCCATCTGAGACAAGATAGTCTGACCTATACTGGACATTTGGACTGCCAGCTTGCCCTGTCTAGCATTACGGTCACTCAATCCCTTAGTTAAGGCCTTGGTTGGGGCCTGTGTCTTAAAGTCTGGCTTCTCCCAGTGTTAATGCTGCAGATATGGTGGTCAGATCAGAATCAGAAAGAGTTTTACTGCCAAGTGAGTTTCACAACAAATTAGGAATTTGTTCTGGTCCATTAGTGCAGCAATTGTGTACAAAAGAAATAAAAACAAATAAGAATTAGTGGACTGAGCATAAAAAGAGGAGACTGAGCATTAATAAATTACTAAAAAAATTACAAAAAAATATGTGTGGTGCAAATTGTCCAGTTGTGGGTTGTGTGTTTATGTGGGGAGGGGTTGTAGATTTGTCAGCTAAGATAAGTTTGTCCTTCCAAGTTCAGTGAAATAACTGGAACAAATGAATTTCTCATCTCAATAATGAGACATTAAGATATGAGATACCTGTTTTTTAATTGGCCATGGGCAGTTTTTTAATATGCCATGAGCTGTTTTTTAATAGGCCATGGGCTGTTTTTTAATAGGCCATGGGCTGTTTTTTAATAGGCCATGGGCTGTTTTTTAATAGGCAATGGGCTGTTTTTTAATAGGCCATGGGCTGTTTTTTAATAGGCCATGGGCTGTTTTTTAATAGGCCATGGGCTGTTTTTTAATAGGCCATGGGCTGTTTTTTAATAGGCCATGGGTGTGGATCAGACTTTTGGGGATCTTTAGTGTGGAGCAAAAGCTCCCAAAGTTCTTCGAAGTTTCTGTGCATGTGCAGACCCCAAATTGCACTCATGTATATATTCTCCTTTCCAGGCAATCTCGGACAAATGGTCCTAATTTAATAATATATTTGGTTTTGTACTATCTATATAATACTGCAGTGTTTTGTCTTGGAATAACTTTACACTATTCTAATACATTTGTTTCTGTTATGTAAAATTCAGTTTTGTCTGACTTTAAATCAACATGATCAAAGAGTGTGAGTAGTCTATTCTATATGTGTAGAGAACATACACATGAACAGAATGTGATTTGCACAAGAGCAGCAGCATGAAAAGCTCTGGATCACTTAGACCTGTGGACAAAAGATCCAGAAAAAGTTGGATCAGCACCCACTCCATTACATTCGGGCTTTTCTTCCATTACATTCGGGCTTGCAGGGTCGGGAGACTATGTACCACACGTGTCCTCCGATGCACATCTCGCCAAGCCTGTCCGCTTCTTATCACACTGCTCACTCAGCCAGCAGCATCTGACCAGTGAGCATAAAGTGCTACATCAAAAAAATAATCAGTAGTTCTGTCCCTGAGCAAGAAAACAACGGTAAAAAAACAGGTTTTTGCTAGTTTGCACACGCTGACATTGATCTTGCAGGAGCCCAGCCCACTTCAAGGACTTGCCACAGTGCTATGAGACAGGGCAGACTTCTCTGACTCCCACCCCACCCACCCACTTTGGCCCGCTTTGTTTTCAATATCTACTTAGTCTGCTAGATTTTGGTACACCAGTGGTAACCAAATTAGATGCATAACCACTGTGTTAGACATGGGCGTCGTTAGACCTGGGCGTCTTTTATGAATAGCCTCAGATCTCAAATTATTTATTTATTTTTGTTGCAAAAAAAAGAATAGGCTAATAAAAAAATAGCCCCTGATCTATTAATCTGTAATTCCGAACATGCATTAAAGCCCAAATGTTTTGGGTCCTCTGTGTGTCATTCAAGCATAAGATCTACTTCACACTATTTGGAACGTGCACGTTTTGTGTGAGCCCGCCAAGAGAAAGTGGGTGAGTGCACCGGTTACAGGGCTTGTCATTGTTGGCATCTGACTCTGGCGGCTATGGATATGCCATCATTTTTTTGAATCATTATTTGAAGAGCAATATAAGAAGGGCAGCTGCAGAGTAGGGCTGCACGATTTTTGCAATTTGAACATGTACGATTTCTAAACCGCAGAAAGCTGCGATTTTGGCTTTTTATTTAATTTTTATGCTCAATCAAAATAATTATTTTTACTGGTGTGCCATCTTCGCTAAAATCATATTTGTATTTGTATACAACTTATTAGGAGTTGATTTTAGAGTCCGTTTGCTACTTAAGTATATTAATTCAGATTATTAGTATAAAGGTTGGAGTCTGGCAAGCGAATGGCAGGATTGTGTCGGTCAACGCATGTACAAGCGCTCTTACAACACATCTTCCCCTAACTTTTGCTATTTTAAGACAATAAACATTGACAATTCAAATGTCCACCTGTATGTCTCAAATCGGTCAATCAAACTATAGGCTACAATATATTGTCCTGATCACGCCTCTCACTCGTCCCAATTTATTAAAAGTGAGTTAAAGTGAGTATTCTTAAAATATCCCAATTCCGTGAAGGCTCTATAACTAATGAAAGTAGCCACAACACAATAAAGTAATAACGCACGGGTCGGGGGAACGATATTAGCCGTGCAATCTGAACAGCAAATTCTAAGTCAGAAACATCGAAGATGCGGTGTAGAGCGTACTGCGAAAGAATAGTGCGGAGTAGGGCTTGCTGTTAGGGAGAGGAAGAGGATCGATTAAGAAAATGAACCCAGAGGACAATGTGATAGAGACAAGGGATGATTTAATGCCGAAAAATAATTAATCTTCTATGTTTGCTAGAGATAACTGAGCTATGCAATGGAGGGAAGACAATTGTAAAGTGATGCCCTCTAGCGGACATAAATTCTAACATTTAAAGGCCAGGCCCTACATTCAGGAGAGAGAAACAGAGAATGCTATATTTATCTTTTTACCAGCTCTCAAAATGACTGTGTCTGTGTCTTTTTTTAGCGTGAACCTATATGAGCTTATCAAGAAAAACAACTTCCAGGGCTTCAGCCTTGCCTTGATTCGCCGTTTCACCCACTCTCTACTCAAGTGTCTGCAGATGCTACATAAAGAGAAGATCATCCACTGTGACCTCAAACCAGTAAGGCTCTAGTATCTATTTATCTCACAAAGTATTGTTAAATTTTTTAAGAAAAATTTGCAAGCGGGCATTTCACTGTACTGTTTACTTTGGACAGGGACCCATCATGTTTTTGTGTAGAAGATCTAATGATTATCTATAACAAAATATGTATTTTATTTGAAGTTGGTACTGTAAAGGTGAAAGAAAAAGTGTCCATTATCTACAGATGATTTCACATATGAACACCTTAATCCAGTGAGATCAATGAGGTTGGGTTCAAAACATGATCTAAGCACTAGTAAACCTCAAGTTGAATTTTGCACAAAGGCTGAGACCAACAAGCCATTTAAAGTGGCTAAACCCGCAAGACTAAGAAGTATGTCTAGTATTAACATATTCTGGTTCTGTGTTTTTGACACAAAAATAAACTCTGATGGTTGTTTAGGCTCTGGTTCTTAACTACCATTCAGCAGTACGGTACGGTGTGACACAGAAGGAAAGAGCTCGCTTGATTTTATGATGAATAATATGCATAAAACAAAGCAAATATCTGGGCTGAACTTTGATTTGCTACGTGACACATTTTTTTTCCTTTTACAAAAGGAGAACATCCTCCTATCTCAGAAGGGTCAAGGCAACATCAAGGTGGTGGACTTCGGTTCCAGCTGTTATGAGCAGCAGAGAGGTTAGTGTTTCACCTGATTACAGTAGGGAGAACAAGTATTTGATACACTGCCGATTTTGCAGGTTTTCCTACTTACAAAGCATGTAGAGGTCTGTAATTTTTATCATAGGTACACTTCAACTGTGAGAGATGGAATCTAAAACAAAAATCCAGAAAATCACATTGTATGATTTTTAAATAATTAATTTGCATTTTATTGCATGACATAAGTATTTGATCACCTACCAACCAGTAAGAATTCCAGCTCTCACAGACAAGTTAGTTTTTTTTAAGAAGCCCTCCTGTTCTCCACTCATTACCTGTATTAACTGCACCTGTTTGAACTCGTTACCTGTATAAAAGACACCTGTCCACACACTCAATCAAACAGACTCCAACCTCTCCACAATGGCCAAGACCAGAGAGCTGTGTAAGGACATCAGGGATAAAATTGTAGACCTGCACAAGGCTGGGATGGGCTACAGGA
>JACXGI010015859.1:0-16813 GCA_016801175.1 Esox masquinongy | reverse complement strand
GTCGAGGTGGTGGGGTGGAACAGCCGGGCCCCCGCTAGGACGTCCTCGGGCAGCCAGCATATTGTCGAGACGGATAGATGTTTCAACCAATTGCTCAAACGAGAGGTTCACGTCTCGACATGCCAGCTCCCTTCGGACGTCCTCCCGAAGGCTACAGCGGTAGTGGTCGAATAGGGCCCAGTCGTTCCACCCAGAACCCACTGCCAGGGTTCGGAACTCCAGTGCGAACTCCTGCGCCGATCTCGTCCCCTGCCGTAGATGGAAGAGCCGTTCGCCCGCCTCTCTCCCCTCGTGTGGGTGGTCGAAGACGACTCGAAAGCGGCGGACGAACTCGGCGTAGCTGCCCTGGAAGGGCCCCTCGGTGTTCCAGACGGCGGTGTCCCGTTCCAGGGCTTTGCCGGACAGGCAGGAGACGAGCGAGGAGATCTTCTGGGCATCTGTCGGTGCAGGAAGAATCGACTGGAGCGCGATGTCCACCTGTAACAGGAAACCCTGGCAGCGGTCCGCCGTCCCATCGTACTCCCGGGGGAGCGGAATGTGTATGGCTCCGGCTCCGATGGGTGCAGGCTGGGGAGGCGGTAATACAGCCGGTGCTGCGGGAGCGGACTGGGCTAACTCTAGGCGCTGAACTGCCTGGACGAGGTTTGCCATGGTAGCGCCTAGGTTGGCCAGGATGGCGGTGTGGTCTTGTATGACCTCCGCAACTTTCTTTCCTGTGCTCCATTCTTTTCCGTTTATGGTGGTGTGTTATTCTGTCAGCGATTAGATCAGACGGAGACGAAGCAGAAGGCGGAGACGATGACTGTTGATTCATATATTTTAATGACGGTGGCTGACTTGTGCTCATGAATAGCGAGACAATAACACACAAAGACAGAGGGAGCAGAGGGAACATATACACTGGAGGGGAAATGACTGGATGATGATCAGGTGCGCTAAACAAGACAACAGGTGTGATGGATGATGATGGGCGGTGGTGTTAGAAGGCCGGTGACATCGAGCGCTGAGGCCCGCCTCCTGCAGGGGGAGGATGAGCAGCAGATGGCGTAGTTGTCACAATTAGGTAATTTGCTGCAAATTCTCACTATGATTCTCCCACCAGATTCACTTTTGCCAACCACTAAGTATCTGTTCCATAAAATATTTAAAAAAACAAGTTTGATGTTCATATGTACTGCCATGATTGCCTATGCCCGCTTGATATTGACAAATGTAAATCTTGTAATCAGACATTCCAAAGTAGTGTTCTTTTGAAAAATGGCAACTTCTTTTTTACGTTACCTTTAGTGAAACAGTTAAAACATGCTCTTGAAACTCTAAATCTTGGAGACAAACTAAATTATCGAAACACTCGTTCTTCTTGTTCTGATACTATATCAGACATATTTGATGGCAATATGTATGAAAAGATACGTAATGAAACTAATCTAAAGAATGACTTTACCTTCAGTTTAACTTTTAATTCTGATGGAGTACCAGTATTTAAATCCTTCTCATTCTCAATTTGGCCTTTACTATGTATTATTAATGAACTCCCTCCAAATGAAAGAAAAAGACACCTTTCTTACAGTTTTGTGGTTTGGTTATAAAAAGCCAGTACCAACAATGTTTTTCCGAAGCTTTATTGATGAAATGAAATCTGTCTTCAAAAGGCTTCAAATGGTGTTTCAAGATGTCACAACGGTGTCGTCGTGGTGTGATGAAATAAAAGGAGTCAAACGCAGGGAGGTGGTTAACGTAGCTTTGTATTCTACAATTTCTTTTTAAATGGCACGCAAATAACAAGGCGCACAAGCGCAAAACAAGCGTGCATAAGTCTCTCCAGGACAACACCCAAAACATAGAACAATATCACACAAAGACACCCAGAAACACAGGAACTAATATAGGCAACCTAATGAGGGAATGGACACCAGGTGTGTGCAATAACAAGACATGACAGTGCCGTGGGAGGAGAAGCGGCGTGACTAGAAGGCCGGCGATGACGCACGCCGAATACCACGTCGGGGGGGATGGCGCGCGTCTTCCAAGGGCGTCCTCGTTACACAAGGGCACAACAGTGCTTTCCTATGTATATTGTTTAATCTGTAGTTGTGACAGTGTTGCAAGGGCACTTTTTCAGAACGTTAAACAGTTCAATGGAAAATATGGATGCAAATGGTGTCTACATCCTGGTCAAAGAGTTGAGAAGGGACAAGGTCACACTCAAGTATATCCATATCAAGACAATATGTCGACCGAACGTTGTCAGTCGAACATGATACAACATGCTAGAAATCCACACTTGGGTGAAACATATGGCGTTAAAGGACCAACTCCTTTTATATTAATTCCTCTTTTTAACATTGTAACTGGTTTTGTCGTAGATTCTATGCACTGTATTGACTTGGGTGTAATGAGACAACTTGCAACCTTGTGGTTTGATAGCAGCCATCACACAGAGCCTTGGTATATGGGAACAAAGGTTAATGAAATAGATTCTAAAATGACCTCTATTCAACCCCCTTCAAATAATACAAGGCTACCAAGATCACTTGCAACCAGAGCATACTGGAAAGCCTGAGTGGCGTGCCTTTCTACTGTTTTATGGGCCTATTGTTCTAAAATCCACTCTCCCAAATTGTTTTTTAAGTCACTTCTTACTATTGTGTAGTGCTGCATATGTATTACAAAAAACATCAATTACACAACTAGAGTTATTTTATCCATCTCAACAACTGAAACAGTTTGTGTGCAACTTTGAGAACCTGTATGGTAAATCACACGTCATACAATGTTCATATATTGCTTCACATTAGAAATTCTGTTAGAAATTGGGGACCCCTTTGGTGTCACAATGCATACAGTTTTGAAACTTGCAATGGATTTCTTTTGAAACTATTCAATGGAACACAAGCTGTACCATTGCAGATTGTATCATATTTTCTCATGCTACGACAAGTAGAAGATTTGGGCTATGATAAAATGGCAAGTGCATCAAATAGAATTAAGCAGTTGTTTTATGAAATGTTAGACGGTTATTGTTTGAATAAGCATGCAAAAAGAGTAGGTGGTTCTGTTGTGTTTGGAGGTGGTAGCTTCAGAATACTTAATCTTTTTGAAAAAGCTGCAGTTGAGAGTCATTTGGGACTTACTGTCATGGAGCAGGCAAAATTCTATAACAAGGTTGTGGTTAATTCTCAGGTTTTCCAAACTGTAACTATTCAAGAGGCCAAAAGAGGAATAATTCTGTTGTTGGGATCTTAGACAGTCATGTTGGCCAAATCGAATCATTTTTAACTGTTGTAACTACCAACAGCACTGAACATACATTAGCCATAATAAGGGCATGTTTGGAGAGGGAATGTGTAATAAATCCAATCACACTATATGCTCCATCCCCCACTGTAATATACAACAGATACTTTTTGTGGAAAAACACTTTTGTAGAAACCTCACCACTGTCACTGACAAGCCTGCATGACATGAACAAAAGCATTAATTCGACATTCAAACCCGTTGGGGGGAGGGGGGGGCCATCTGGACGCCCATCTAGCCCCCGCTGGGTTTCCGCAAAAGCGTTTTTCCACAAAAAGTATCTCTTGTACATTACATTGGTTGGATGTATTACACAATCCCTCTCCAAAGATAATGAGCACAAGCAAATTAACAACAATAACATCAAAATAGGATTTTTTTAATATTAGATAATGTTCTCTACATTAACTTAAGCTCTAACCATTTCTCAGTGTGCTCCACCTTATAATATTCTTTAACTTATGTAAAGTATTATTGAAATAGAATTTTGTCCTCATTTATAATTTCCCCCACATAGTTTTTACCTTTGAAAAAGTAGCCTATGCAATACAAACTAAAACTATAGACACTCTGCAGACCTTTATTTTGAAGGCAACATGAAAATCAGAAGTCTTATTGTTGCAGCCAAATGTGACTTGTGATATGAAAACAATGACATGGTCCCACCTCTGGTGTTCTGTGTCTTCTGTTGACATGTTTGATCTCTTTATCAGGTTTCTTACTTCTCTATGTTCAACTTGATTATCTGCAAAAACATATTGTATTGTAATGTCCAAAAAGAAAATGTGTGCCACTGTGATGGATTACTAAACTAAAAATCTGTAAATACATTTTTTTATGTGTAACTCATTGTTGATGAATGTCACGTGTTCACATGTTGTAATATTAGTACATACACATTTTTACATGCAAACCACATTGCCACACATGCATGTCCACGATCACATGTTGTAATATTAATAATACATTGTGTCACATTAACTTCACAAGTATCTACGTGTTCACATGCGATCACGTGTTCACATGTGATTCACATGATTTCACATGTTGAAATAATAACAATACATGGTGTCACATTAACTTCACATGTATCCACATGTATTCACATGTGATTCACATGTTGAAATATTAACAATACATGGTGTCACATTAACTTCACATGTATCCACATGTGTTCACATGTGATTCACATGATTTCACATGTTGAAATATTAACAATACATGGTGTCACATTAACTTCACATGTATCCACGTGTTCACGTGAAATTCATGTTTTTTTTTAGTTAGCATTTAGCTACATACCCTTGCTAGCAAGATAGGTGACTGCTGTACTGTTCATTACCTAGTAGTGTCACACAATCTACATTCGATCAATAAAGTATACAATTCACCTAACTAGTGTAGGTAGCTAGCTATCTTTGATGTTTTAGTTAATGCAAATACTGCTTTTGAATCCTAATAAGCTAGAAATATTGTGGTCAAACTGACAGAGATAGCTAGCTGGAAAAGTTTGTTACCTAGATAGCTAGTTATTTCTAGCAAATAAGATATTTCCATAGTCAGATATAATTATGTCACACATACAGCACTTTCGTTTTGTTCAAAAGGCATATTGCTGCTATTTGTAGTTCTGAGCTAGTCAGCTAAATTACATAAACATTAATTTAAAAAACGACCACTTACCATCAGTTGATAAGGCTTTCAACGATCTGAGGCCTGAGGGAGAATGAAGTGACATACAGTATGGACTAATGAAGTGACATACAGTATGGACAGTATGGACTAAACCAACTATCCCCAACAATTGTCTGTTTTGCATTCTGATCATGGCATCTGTTAAGCATTTTACCTCTGTAATCATGCTTACACATATATTTATTTATAAAATACCTACCTGAAGTGGTAAACTCATATCCATAAACCTTATATGTAGATAATGTCTGTTATAAATGTTTGTCCCAAATCCATTTATTAATGAAGAAAGCCCTTCACAAAACAGAAAACTTCAAGATACAGAAAACAAAATGTCTATTGCTGAATGACAGAATATGTCCTCCCACACACCTCTCCTTGAAGGGTGAAGGTACGGCAGAGAGGACAGTGAGGGATTAGGACAACATAAAGTCACTCTTTTCTCCTCAATTGTCAGTCAAGAGGAAATTTGAAAGCTGATGTTTCTGCCTCTCCCTCTCCCCTTACCCTCCCAGGGGCTGGTTCCAAAAAGACCTCAGAGGATATTGAAGTGCTTGGCCTAATCCAACAATTCCCTCTTTGACCCCCAAACCTCAGCTAAAATGCAAAGATTTGTTTAGATTGACCAGGCTTTGGACCTTAATGCTCGATCTTAGATTATCAACCTGAAATTGAGCTAGTCTATATAGACCTATTGCATTCATATGTTTTTGTCTTAAGTGTTCATTATCTCTGTCAGTCTAGTTCATTATCTACTGTCCAATTGATTGTCAAAAGGGAAAAATGCTGGAGCCCCCCGTGACTCAGTGGTCTAAAGCAGTGGTTCTCAAACTTTACAGACCAAGTACCACCTCGGATCAAGCAAAACTATCAAGGTATCTAAAAGCCACCATAACAGAGAAGCAACAGAAAATATCAATGACCATTGAATGACCATGTAAATAACCATGTATATAGTATTGTAGGCTGTTAATGCTGTTTATTTACACATTTAATTTAGGAATTTTGTGTTGCAAACACAACCCATTGTGCAAATTGCAGGATCAGTTATAACATTGTTTATGAAATCTCAGGAGCAATATGAACACCCAAGAAGCCGATTCTCGCCTCGCCACCGTGAATACATGAATATGGACTAAGCATTACTTTAGAATCACTGTAAAGGCATTACTCTACAGCATTATTGTACTTTACACAGCAAAATATGAAATCTTTTTTAGGTTTCCAGTGGGTGCTCCAAGTAGATACCACCAGTGTACATGTACCACGTACAGTCTGAGCCACTGGTTTAAAGCATCTGCCACTGAGTCCCACTGGGTTCGAGCAAGGTCATGCCAATGCCAATTGCAGGTGGAGGGTGTAACAAGTCGTCACCCACTGGGCTAGCGCCGTCTAGTCTCAGCTAATTAAACTGACCTTTTGATCAGTATCCACTATTATATGAACGCATACTTGTGGTCTTTGTATAATTCCACAATGTATGTGTGCTCAACGCTAAGCAATTTACAAAATTACATAATGTAAAACCTTTTCCATCTGATTCTATACTTTTTTTTAAACTGTGTCAAATGCGTAGGTCACCAACCCTCTTGGTTGGGCCCACGGTGGTTCAGCAGTGGCTTACAACCAAACTGAATATATGACAATGGTGGCACCAAGGCATCAATGTAGCTGGAATGTGCTAAATTGAATTTAATTGTAACTTCATGTAGAAATGGCTATAAGACAAATTATAGATTTGCCCATTGATTGTTGTAAAGCATACAACTTAATGAAATGCTGAAGAAATGTTAAAGATCACCATTACATCAATGAGAATATAATAATGCAATTAATTAACCAATGTTTTTTTACCTATGTTAAAGTCAACACCACTTCCACTGTTGGCTTTGCGTTGGGTACACTTATACTGCCAACCGATCATTGCCAATATGTTCAATGTAGAACGCAGCGACTTACACTCAGTCGGACTAACGGTGGCAAAACTGCAACTACAAACAATGCCAAAGAGAGCCAACACTTTACAATTGATTAATGAAATGCTAACGTTAAAGATCACCATTAAAGCAATGACAATAAAATTACTGTACTAATACAATTAATTAACCGAAATGTTTGTTGATACTTTAAGTCAACACAACTTACACGGTTGGCTTCTCGTTGGGTACACGTTATACTGCCAACCGATCTTTATGTCAACATATGAACTACAACGCTGCGACTTAGGCCAACGATGGCAAGACAGTGGATTTCCAACCGCGACTCTTACAACCAATGCCAACTTACAGCCAACGTTGGGCTACAAAAGGACCTCGTCTTTTTCCTCCTCTGGGTTTTCCTATAGGCTAACTGGCATACATTGCACTGGTCAAAGTAGTAATGTCAAGCCAAACAGAAGCAGCCTACCAAGCTTTCTAACCATTTTTGCAGTCTGCAATGTATTAAGACCAAAGTTACTGCTCACGTGTGCTTCCTCGCTACTACCGGTATAAACGTTGCCTTGTGTAGCCTACAGTAGCCTACTCTTAAGTCAGTCGGCGTGGTATTATAGCCGGTACTTAGTAAAGCAATTATTTATACCTTTTAATCAAGATGGAGGGGTTATGTAGGTTGTTTTAAATGTCTTGGCGTTGAAATGTTAGGTGTATACGCTTAAATCTAACAGAACATTGCACTTACGTCATCTTTTATACTGCAGGGCGATAATTATATTCTACTTTTTCATTGTTTTCCAAACAGGGTCTGTGATCATGTTATCCAAATTTAGTTTACTTTTGATTTGCCACTTTACGTTCAAAGCTTGTCAATTTAAAAAAAATTGATGGAGTTCATTCAATAGATTTTTCTGTTCACTGCAGGGTTTACGTTAGTTGGCAAATTCTGGTTTTTCGCCGGTATTAGGTGTATTGTTACGCACACCTCCCGGAGGAGAGAGCACAACACCCCGCTACACGTGAAGCCCCCTGGGTATGGCGAGTACGGATGACAAAGGCAGGACTACCATTCACAAGAGCATTTATTTCTTATAATGGTAAAATAGGGAAAAGGGGCTGGACGGAACCAAAGCAAAGAAAGTAAAAATAAACCCAAACCCCTAACCCTACCTTACCTGCCAAACAAAGAACAAACCTAACTAGCACCTAATGCGCCGATGCTCTAACCAAAATACAGGGGGTGATCTGCCCAGGTCTTACCTAGTGTTTTTAGACAAAGTAATGCTACGGGTGGTGTATGCCCCAGGGCCTCTTGTCTAAAGCACAATGGCTTTCTCCTTCCCCCTGGAAACAAATGAAAAAGGTTTTAACCCAAACAATAGTCACAACACACAATCAAAGCACTGATCCACAAATGTTCTTCCAACTCACAGACAGCAACACAGACCAAACAGAAAAGCAGCAGCGAGCGAGCGAGAGGGAGATTTCAGAACTCTGTGGCTTATATGCAGGCTGAACCAGCTGCAACGACTGACGAGCGGGCGGAAGTCAGCTCTCCAATCAGCCCGAAATCCGACCAATCAGCTGCAACCGGCGATCAGGAAGCCAATTACCCTGCAACAACCACACAGAGAAACAAGGCACAAACACACATATGAACACAGAGCAACAGAAAGCACTGTGGACGTAACATGTAAGATATCTCCATTGTTGTTCCCGTGTGTCTCGCGTTGAAGGTGGAGTCATGGTAGTTTTCCTGTGATGTCACTATGGACGGGTAGAGGGTACTATCTGCAGTGGAAAACCAACCGAGGCGAGCCGTGTAGAGCCGTGTAGAGCTGGTACCATGCAATGGAAAAGCTCACAAAGCGGGTAGAGGCGAGGTGAGTAGTCGAGCCAGTACCATGCTGTGGAAAAGTGCAACTAGATATGCATGTTTTATCCCCCAGTATTTTTTATGTAAAAATAACCACTGGGAAAGCGAATTTAAAGCTATTTTGCCCGAATCTCTGCCAGACACGCTATTCACCATTTTAATTTTATTTTTTAAAGCTGTAAGTCTCCTTCTCTGTCACCAGGTGGCGCATAAAAAAGCTTTTTTTGCCACCAGATGGTACAACGTTTTGGTAATATTTATTAGTCTGAATGTGTGTGTGTGTGCATGTCAGAGCTTACGTTAGCTGGCAAATGCAGGCGGTATCCCGTGTAGTTGTCATGCAGATGAAAATATCAGTGGGATATATGCCAAATAAATAGATTAAAAGCATATTGAATAGCCTAATATTGTGTGACCTATATGATATGTTGCCAAGAAAACAGTGAGCCCCCACTCGCTCATACAGTAAGATATTACTGAGTGTTTGGTCGTGTGACTAAGCTTCAATGTTTAATATGCAATGGGACAACATATATTTATATCCATAGATTTTAATGGGCATTATCTAATTAGGAAATATAGCTCCGGAAAAAATTAAGAGACCACTGCACCTTTTTCTTTCCTTTCCAAAAAAGTTGAAAAAGTTAGGGTAGAACTCCACCGAATGCTCATCATCATATAGCATTCATATATGATGATGGCATTCATATATTCATATATGATGTCATCATATAGACAGCATATAATGTCGTTTACGTGTCTTTTCTACTTAAGCAAACACTTGTTTTACTCTATGATTAAAACTATGTTGATCATTACAATAAAAAATCAAATAATATCTTAGTTACTGTAAGTCATGCGACCAACTATCTCTTAAGAACATGGATTTACAATGCTACTTTCTTGCTCAACTTTTCTGAGAACATCAAACTAACAGCTGTGGGACGGAGAGTAGGCTAATGGAAGCCAGCGGTTGGGGTAGTACCCCAGCTAACAATTTTCCGTTGTCACAATGTTGTTACGACGTTATCTGGCAACCGAAATTAGGTAGCAGGAACGTTGTCAGCTATGTTGTGACAACCGGAAAAGTGAAAGTTTTCTTGTTGTCGCTACAACGTAACTAATTGATTTTGTCAGTTGGTCACTAGCATGTCGTAGCAACGTGGTATTTCTAAGGTTGTCGGTTGGTAATTGCGAATCCCAGGCATCCTATCCAGTAGGTCACTCATTGCCCTTTTCCTCTTATATTTTTTATATTCATACGTACAGCTAGAATATGTACAGCTAAGTTCATTTCTGTCCAGTCATCATCTTGACAGTTTTCTCCAACCTTGTGTTTACCTGCTCCAACTGCTCCATGAAATCTTAAATGCGCACAACACATTTCAGCAGGGTTCTACACCGACGTTTAGTTTTACAGTGAGGTATTATGTATAAATATTATACATTTATTTTATCAACCCCTTCCCAGATATAATAATGGCAATGCTGTTAGATCATCAGTCCAGACATTTTCTCCTAGCAAATTACATGACATATCCTTTAATGTACAAGAGCCCCATATGTAGCAAAAAAGTATATACATTTACAAACAAACCAGAACATTTATGTAATTTAAAAAATATTTTATTTATCACCCACCTCAAACTCCCAAGTTGGTCAACAGCACAGAAATTAAAATCAGAACTGTGTGGGACTTCATAACCATCAGGAAGGATAAAGTAGCAAATCTCATCTAGTTAACTCCAATGAAACTGTAGGTCTTTAATGGCAATAGCCATGATAAACAGTATTTTTTTCCGCTAGTAGAGTTTTATCCTTCTCCAATCATTGACATTTTTGTTCCAGCTATCAACTGATCAAATTTAGAAATATTATCAATCTGGCCATTTCACAAATAATTAAAATATAAGACCACAAGCCAATATGAATGCTTTACTCTTCGTTGGGTTCTTTCCTTTTCAAATGGTGAATAATTGTGAAATCAAGAAGATGAGAAAAATCTCAATAAATAACAATAAATTGAAACAAACAATAAATATTATCCAACTGACAAAATACAATCACACAAGCAAAGACAGACACTTTACTCTTCCTTGTTGTCAGAAATGAGTCTGAGTGGTCTTCGATTCTATCTTCACCTTCCTCTGCCGTTGGACCCGCTGCTGCACCTGGACATGGACAATGAAAAACAGTTTAAAAACAGTATAAAACAGTGTCAACCATTTGATTCAATTCGTTCATTATTTATATCATTTTTACTATGTTGTCAAATATCTTTTTGAATCATTACTTGTGGAACTCATAGTAAAAATCTTTACATTTGAGTACTTGTGAGGTGACTCGATGTTCATCTATTTTTGAAAAAAGATACCAACCAAGCTAGTTAGTAGTTGACTTACTGTACTGTAGCTTGCTAACGTTTGAGCTAACGTTAGTTGGCTTGCTAGACAGTACTGTAATTCGATGGGAACTACCAAAGTGATTTTAACTATATGACAGATAGTTATCTATCTGCTTTGTAAAGAAGTTAAATACGCTTACCTGAGATTCCTTGTCCAGAAATTATGATGGTGCTCCAGAAATGATGTCGGCTTAACGAACTAAACTGATGTTTGTTTAACGTAGTCGTACAGTACTGTTTGCTAGCTGCAGTAGCTAGTTAGCCAGGTATACCTTAAAAGAAAACTTGCGCTACCTGCAGTAGTTAGCTAGGTATATTACAGTACTATAATGTAGCCTACACGACTAAATTAGAAAATAACTAAATTGGAAAATTGCTAGATTAGAAAACGAAAGTATGATTAACATCAATGATTATAACATTTCTAAATAGCAATAACTACTAATGTAGGCTAACCACAGTAGCAGAAGAGTACTGGTGAAAACTCACAGACAAGACTAAATCAGAACATCAATCAGAATTATCTTAAACTGGAGTAAAATAAATGTGCTATAGCCACCGGTTATGTCTGCTGAGATACAGCAAACTTCTGACGACTATTCAGGAGTACAAACTATAACGAATAAGAAATGGCGGGACGTTCGAGCTGTGGCACATCTGCGCGTGCACAGTTTGCAATTTGTGTACGCATTCCGTCAGGTGTTGTGGGAGATTACATAGAACTATTTAAATTGGTCTGAATTACGGTGATTGGGGAATTCTTGTGACTCTAAAGATCTTCAGGTGAACTTTGAAATATTTGGAATACGTGGTTTCCGATGTGGTGGCAGTAATGACATTGTAAGCAAAGTATGTTGTAGCAACGAAAATAGGAGTTAATATTTCCCGGTTGTAGTTACGTAAGATCGTTACCAAATCGGTACGTAAGTAGTTACCTTGTCAGTACGTCGTGTAATTATGCTCCTGCGACTTGCTGAGGAGGTAAGGGAGATTACCAATTATGTGGTCATGCAATTACCTTCGGATAACGTTGCCACAAAGTTTTGAGAAGGTAATGTCATGACATTACCAATCTATGAGAAGCCGTCTAGGCCAAAATTGAATACTTCACTTGCACATACATATATACTGGTACTAAACACTTGCACATACATATATACTTCACTTGCACATACATATATACTTGTACAAAGCACTTGCACATACATATATACTTGTACTAAACACTTCCGCATACATGCATACTTCCCTTGCGCATACATATATACTTCACTTGCACATACATGCATTCTTCACTCGCATATACATATATACTTCACTTGCACATACATATATACTTTACTTGCACATATGAATTCACAACTGAAAATTGCGCAAGTGAAGTATATATGTATGTGCAAGTGAAGTATATATGTATATGCGAGTGAAGTATATATGTATGTGCAAGTGAAGTATATATGTATATGCGAGTGAAGAATGCATGTATGTGCAAGTGAAGTATATATGTATGCGCAAGTGTTTAGTACAAGTATATATGCATGTGCAAGTGAAGTATATATGTATGTGCAAGTGCTTTGTACAAGTATATATGTATGTGCAAGTGCTTTGTACAAGTATATATGTATGTGCAAGTGAAGTATTCAATTTTGGCCTAGGCGGCTTCTCATACCAATCCATTACCAATCCATAACGTCAAGGTTGGTCATGGCTACGTAACGTGTTAGCTGGGACTCCACTGGCAGCCGTTCAAATGAACAAAACAATCGTTCACTTGAACGATTAAAGTAATTCAGTTGTTCACGAGTCTTTCGTACTTCCACAAAGGCTCGGTATATGATTTCATGCGTTTATTCATTATAATCAAAAATCAACGACTACATTAGTCTAATTATTTTAGACCTTCCATGTGTCCAATTATCTGTTACAAACATGTCTTATTGTATGTATATATACATATATATAATATTTTGTTTTGACCTCAGCGACTATCCAGAACTTAATCCCAAAATTGTCTTGTTTATAAGCTATGTACTGTGCTTTGGAGAGGCAGCTACATCCCTCAGAGCGACGTGGACGTCCAGCACTGTCACATGGATGTCCTCGCTAGGAGGAGCCCTCGAGTGGATGTTTAGCAAGACGGACGGCAGTAGGGTCTACATGCCTCAGACTGCGACGTGGACGTCCAGTATGGTCACCAGGACATCCTCGCTAGGGGGAGCCCTCGAGTGGATATTTAACAGGGCGATGAGACCTGTTGAGCGGGATTTTGAGCAGGACCGACGGGCGATGAGTGATGTTGTATTGCCGGCGGAGGGTACCATCAGGATGGTCAGCAATCTATTGGCTCACTCAAGAAGTCAGCATTTCTTATTTTTAAAAGTCCTAAGATCTGTCACATATTCTGTTTTTATAGGCTATATTAAAATACAATAAAACCCAAGGAAAATATATATTTAAACAAGTTAATATAGGCTATTAGAAAAACAGAGTGCCTTATCAATTGGTAATAAATACTTATAAAAAGATAATAACCATTCTTTTATGACACCTTTGATAACCATTATGTTTTTTAGCTTCTAAAAAAACCCCTTCCATCTTTTAATGTGGTTCGTTTGGGGGGGGGGGGGTTGAGCCGCGAATCAGTCAAGACTGCACACAAAGCACCATCAGGCTGACAATTTTCTATACGGCTAGACGTCGCTGCTTGTCGTAGTTGTCTTAACTACAAAATAACTGTCTGTTGTTTTTTCAAATGACTCAATTAATGGGCGAGCCGAGTGTTACCGCAGTCTACATGTAAATGTAGGCTACTTCAAAATGTACATTGTAGGCCAATATTTGAAAATATGCATCCAGCATACAGGCTATCTTGTGTTAGCAGCCAAAGCAGCGGCGACGTCTTATCTTACACTGGCTAAACGTACCATTTACCGGGAGTTGCAGTTATTTCAAATTCATAAATTGACAAGGCTGTAAAGGACACATCATTACCCTAATTTTATTGGTAGTATTACGATACTAGCAGGAACAACAATTATACAAATTCTACAGAAACTGTTAACTGCTCTTCAGCATTGGCAGCTATGAAAGGTATTGAACGATAGCATCCAAAAACATTTCATATTTTAAATAGAGCAAACATTTTCATCTGAGGATGATCTCTGCAAGAAAGCCTACGGCCTCGACTGTGCCTGTTGTATCAATCAAACTGTGTACACAAGGCAGCATTTGCAACATCGACATCTGCGGTTCGCTGTTCAATTCGTAGACACTGGTCTTGGTAAGTTTATTTTTGGCCAATGTAGTAAACATTCAACATTTTAGTTATTAATAATGTTATTGTTTTGGTGAGGTTTTGTATTTTTATTTTAAAATCAAATAAGGCCAAGCACAATTTGTTTTAAATTTACTTGTTTTTATTTTTTTCTATTTATTTGTATAGCTTAACTTATAATGCTGTCATTGTTTTGGTGGAGTTTAGTATTTAGAATTTAATATTAAAATAAGGCAATTAATGTGCAATTGTATTCACATTTCTTTGTTTATAATTATTTTTTATTCCTTTACTTACACTGGCGTTAATGTTTTGGTGGGATTTTGAATTTCTATTTAAAAAATCGAGATAAATCAAAAACATATATTTTGTGAGACTCATATTCGAAACAGGATATTTAGAAATTACTATTAGCCTATTATTAATTATTTTGACCTGACAAAAGTGGGAAAGAATGAAATAAAAGTAGACTTGCCAAAGGTTTCAAGAGATATTGTTACAAAGTGAAATTAAATAGTTATAAATTTAAGAGGCGTTTTTACCCACCTAGGCTGGGTCTTATTGTACTTTACTCCTGTGTTAGATATAAAAACACAACATCATAAGAACACAATCGACTCGTGTCGTTTTCGGCTAAAACAAAATTAAAAAAAACTTCCCCATAATCGTAGAAAACAGTGCAGCCAAGCCTGATTTCTAGCATAAATATCACAGAAAGAATACAAAGTCATTGGATTTTAATCATAATTTGATTGATAATCGCTTCATAGTCAACTCCATTATTATTACATTCAAAATATGCTCACCGCAAGACATCAAGGTCGCTTCAATGTTCATCCAGCTAGAGCTGGATGCTTACGTCCAGGCCACTTTCCTGTCCGTCTGGACTGTGCCCTCCATCCTCATCGGCCGTCCGTCCTGCTCAACATCCCGCACAACGTCACTCATCGCCCGTCCGTCCTGCTTCACATCCCGCTCAACATCACTCATTGCCCGTCCGTCCATGCTCAACATCCCGCACAACATCACTCATCGCCCGTCTGTCCTGCTTCACATCCCGCTCAACATCACTCATTGCCCGTCCATCCTGCTCTTTCAGATATCATGGCAAATAGGCCCTATTGTACCCTTTGGGACATTGTAAGGAAATACGCCACTGACCAAACCGTGCCTCCACTCTTACAGTGTAGCCGCCTGTCTACACAGTGAACTCCAGCCACACATTAGCTAATTTATATCACTAACTGCTAAATAAATTGTACTGCGAATACAATTTTCCTAACAGCTCCGCCCATTTACACTCAATCAATCAATCAAATCTATTTATAAAGCCCTTTTTACATCAGCAGTTGTCACAAAGTGCTTTTACAGTAGTATTGAATTTCAGTGGCTAGGAAAAACTCCCTAAGAAGGCCGAAATTTAGGAAGAAACTTAGAGAGGACCCAGGCTCAGAGGGGTGACCAGTCCTCTTCTGGCTGTGCCGGGTGAATATATTAAGAGTACAAATTGTAATAATTAATAAATGCATGTGGGCTGACTCCAGAGTCTATTTAAACTTAGTCCATGTCGGAAGCGTGACCAGATGGACAAGGACAGGGACAACACGGGGAGGGGGAGGTGTCAGCACAGTGGCAGCTGACATCGTCAGGTATCGTCTTGATCTGCAACACAACCAGGAGGACTTTGGACTGGGACAGCAACGAGTCTTTCAAGCCTGGTACTCCTCAGGTGTGGGCCAGGACCTCATGTCCTCCTAAGTTTAAAACGGCAGGAGACAGGGAAAATTTAGAAACTGCATTCCTTAGATCTACAAGGATTTATAGTGGAGAAGGAGAACTGACCCTACTCCCCCAGCAGAATAATATAGCAGCGTAAGACCTTGGGGCTGAGACAGGGGGGTCCAGTGACACTGTGGCCCTATCCGGGGGAGCCACCAACCGCAACCATACTGAATGAGGGCCCAGTATTGCCACCAGAGTACAGGCCAATTGCACAAGTGCACAACAGAGAGACAACAACAAGCCATTGACTCCGCCCCCGAATGGCATTGGAGGGAGGGCATCCCAGTGGCGATGAGAGCCCACCTGGCAAGACAGCAAGGGTGGACAGTATCAAGCCTTTCTGTCACCTTCATGGCCCTAGGCCAGACTACACTTAATCATAGACCATGCTGTAGAGATGAGTCTTTAGTAGACACTTGAAAGTTTGCACTGAGTTTGCATTTCTAACCTTAATTGGCAAATCATTCCACAGTAGTGGAGCTCTATGAGAGAAGGCCCTGCCTCCGGCTGTTTGTTTAGAAATTCTAGGTACAATTAAAAGGCCTGCATCTTGC
>JACXGI010015857.1:0-16901 GCA_016801175.1 Esox masquinongy | reverse complement strand
GTGCTTGTAACGGCGAGAAAATAACACAACAAAGACAAAGGGAGCAGAAGGAACATATATACTGGGGGAGATGACTGGATGATGATCAGGTGTGCTAAACGAGACAACAGGTGTGATGAGTTGATGAAATGGGCGGTGGTGTCAGAAGGCCGGTGACGTGGAGCGCCGAAGCCTGCCTCCTGCAGGGGGAGCACTGGAGGCAGATGGCGCAGGTGTGACATGATGTTTCTTGTCCCTTTGTCTCGTCAAACTATATTAAGTTTTCTGGATCTTATCATTTTTGTTGTGTGGAAACCAGCATTAGCTGATGGTTTAAAGACAGCTAATAGGTATCCTCATCAACAAAAATAACTAACCTGTACCCGAGGACTTATACCCGGTCTCAGGAGAGGCCCGTGTTGGCCTTTACCCAGGCAACAGCATCCCCCAGGTCAACAACGCATCTTGGCAACTGCAATGAAAGATCACAACAATCACACAGAAGATGGTTGTGAAAAAAATATTATTTTGTTTACATCTCTAAATAATAATAACATAGTGTATATGAAGCTACAAAATAAATGGATCTTGCCTGCTTGCATGTAGTGACAAGTCGAGCAGTGTCATCATGCAACTTTAGCTAGTTATAACGTACCCTAATTGACTAGAGTTGGCTAAGAAGTAGCCTACCTCGGCACGTAGCTAGCTATCTTAAAACATAGCTATAAGTGTTGTCGCGTTCTTATGTTCTATAACTAGCAAGCTATTCGAATCTCAGATATAAATAAAGAATTTAGTAGATAAGCGATCTTAGTGAATATGTTAACCATCCCTAAATATATAGCTAGAGGTTGTCATATGGAAGCACTTCGTCACTGACCCTATAATTCATCCTTCATAAACGCTCGCACCTAATAAATAACACCAGGCCAGTGGCAAACGTCAATAGGCGTGACTTTATATTCAGGAACCCCCATATTAAGTAACGCCCCCGACTTGCACTCTGCAAGTATACCCTCCTTGAAGTCAGCTCCTCAAGGAGGCTGAAGTCAGCCTCCTTCAGCGTGTCAAATACGCCCAACATGGCAAACTTGAAATCTGATTTGTTAAAAAATATGACAATCAACAACATTGTCCCCATTTGTTTCAACAGCAGGAGGGGATTCACTCGAAATTATGAAGGCCTCAGGGTAAATTTTCACCCGGAGACAGCACAGGTGAAAAATCTGATTGGATAAAAGCTCTGATTTACATGAGCCAAAACTGAGGGACAGAATAGCAGTGGAATTAGGTTAATTGACTGATGGGAACCAAATACATATTGCACAAATTAAAAAATAATGCTATATGTAATATACATATATCATTAATGAAAATATATGAACATTTTCTGATTCTCACTAGGCCAGCAGAGATATGGCCATGCTGGTCCTAACGGCCTGCCTCTGGACCTGACATTGGACAACAACATACATATTACCCAGCAATCATCACTGCATATCTGCATATGAAAATACAAAAGAAAATAAGAAATTATCCATTTAGCATGTATAGTTTTTTTTATAGTTTATGTAGAATAAGAATGTAATTTTGTTATAGATAACATAACTATACCGTGATGGAGGCGGGTTTGCCTTTTCGTGGGCGTATAGCAAATGGCCCCATTATTGGGTTAATGTGAGTTCTTTGAATACAGGTGTATTCCTAAGATTGCAAGGGGTGACTACACTGTCTGTATCTACACCTCTGATAAACATAGTGATGTAGTCAGGCATGCATTATTTAATTATTGTTGGTCAGTGAAAAACTGAAGTCACTTCAAACAAGTGTTTCTTCATGGAACCAGAATGTGTTACTGTACTTCAGGTACAAACAGAAGAATCCTCTATGGCTTCACTGTAAGCAGCACATTTGTTTAAAAGTCTTAAAGTTCAGGCTTCTGCTGACAACTTGCTGTGTGGAGATAAGGTTAAACAGGCTCTGGCTCAGATATTGTCCACCGCGTTTTACGGTGGACTGCTACAGTCTACACTTGCTGGTTAATGTGTGTCATAAATAGTCCCACCGCGCAGATCGGCAGAGGGCTTTTTAGAGGTGAACCCTGTGTGTTCCCAGGTGAATCATTGGTCTGTTTTTTACACACACTACCATACTGTGCGTCTGTAGCTTTTGGGAGATTTGTTTAGCCGGGCTACATCAATACAGCTCAGTGAAGAGCGAGTGGTCAGCCTGGAAGGCTCTGTGACCTTCATAACCTCATGGACTGCGTTCCAAACGGTGTGCTACCGTCAACCAGGGTTCAGTAAGCACCGGTCAAATGAGGTGCACCACACAATGTTCTTTGTGGCGTCTCTATATCCTCTACCTGCAGCCAATCACAGTGTCACAACTGACAAACAATTATAGTAGCGCTGGCACGTTTAAGAGTGACCGTTCCTATGACAACAGCACTATATACTGTCTGGAGGACTGTTCTTCCAGGAAGTGGAAATGATTAGAATTAAAAAGGACTATGATCACATGGTTACTGTAAATTCAGTTTGAATAGGATCAGACAGGGTTGGTATAACAGCTATGGTTACTTACTGTAAATTCAGTTTTAACAGGATCAGACAGGGTTGGTATTACAGCTATGGTTACTTACTGTAAATTCAGTTTGAACAGGATCAGACATGGTTGATATAACAGCTATGGTTACTTACTGTAAATTCAGTTTGAACAGGATCAGACAGGGTTGGTATAACAGCTATGGTTGCTTACTGTAAATTCAGTTTGAACAGGGCCAGACAGGGTTGGTATAACAGCTATGGTTACTTACTGTAAATTCAGTTTGAACAGGATCAGACAGGGTTGGTATAACAGCAATGGTTACTTACTGTAAATTCAGTTTGAACAGGATCAGACAGGGTTGATATAACAGCTATGGTTACTTACTGTAAATTCAGTTTGAACAGGATCAGACAGGGTTGGTATAACAGCTATGGTTGCTTACTGTAAATTCAGTTTGAACAGGGCCAGACAGGGTTGGTATAACAGCTATGGTTGCTTATTGTAAATTCATTTTGAACAGGGCCAGGCAGGGTTGGTATAACCAGACTGGTCTCAGGGGGCATATGTAAACTATTTTACGTAAGTCTTCGTAAAATATATTACGTTATGTGAAGTAAAATTAAAGAGCCAGTGGTGAGCACAGTAAGGCTTAAGTAGAGGGAAATTTTGGTAGGAGATGGTGGATGGACAGAAACATCCCTGAACTTCACTCCAACAAGTTCAAATCCAAGCGGAGGTGGATTTTTTCTAACCTTAACCCCGGTACTGTAATACCTAACGTTTACCAAACCTGTTTCATTTCATAACCTTAACCCAAACCTTAACCCTAGTGTTGTGATGTCTAACGTTAACATTCAAATTAATTCATAACATTCACAGCATGCAATTGGGATTAACTCACAGTAATGCCTGGAAGGGAAGGAGTGGACTGGTGTGTAACACATCACACACACACACACACACACACACACACACAGTCCTACAGTGTTAAATTCCATTCACTCTGCTCCAGTCATCACAACGAGCTGCCCTCCTCCCAGAAGCCCCCTTCAGTGGCTGGTGTTTCCGTGCGGTACGGTGTAGTTCAAAGCCGCATGCAAACAACAACAGCAACAACGGGCAGAAAAAAAACTGCGTGAGTGTACTGTATAATTTAACTAGACCTGTCTGCTTGCTTAAAAGCCTGTTCTATGAATAGCTTTATAATGCAATGCACTATTCATGAACAAAAAAAATAATTTCTTTTGCCTGGAAAATCCTCCCATCACTCTTCTGAGTCTGGCAATCAGAAATGAAAACGTTTTTTTGTTAAGATGTACTGTGTCACAGACTTGAAGCTGTTTATGGGTAGATCCTTATTTTAACACTAATTTAAAGTAGCCCAAACACCTTTTATTCCAAACAGGACTTAACAGAATGTAAAATATCACCCTAGACCCCTTCCCCATGTCCAAAATTATGCCCTAACCCACAAGTGCCCATGAGGCTTTGGTCAATGGGAGTGCACCGGATTACAAAGAATCTCAGGTGCTTGGAAAATAAAATGTGAAGTTGATTGGTCCATTTAGACCTTAAGCAGGCGAGCCTTTGGAGGGTCACTCTCCCCTCATGTATAGACTGGAGCAGTGGGTCTAAAGGACCCCTATTCCCTTTGTGCTGCAGCGCACTACTTCTAATGATATCTCTATGCAACATGCTTACAATTCGTGCACTATGTAGGGATCGTAGCGTTAGGGAGGATCTCTCAAGGTTAATATCTCCTGCGTTCCATAATTGCCCAGCTAGATGGCCTGAATGTCTGGGCACGTAATGCTTTCGGACAGTAATGTCCTCCCAGTGAAAATGAAATCTACTGTGTAACTGTTGGCAATAAAGCAAGAGAAACTCAATCAATCGATAAGAGGCGGTGAATGCTCTCTTGTGCTGTATACTGCATTTACTGTATACTTAAATAAATCCATACACAGATAGTGTTTACATTGGGTTCGGTAACAGGACCACAATGTTCGCACTAGTCGACAAACAGAGGACGTCCTAAGGACATCTAGGGGACCGCGGCGTGACCTGACATTTCGGGATGTCCGAATGAATCACGGTTGTTTGCAGGATCTCCTCTGTGGTCTGTTCAACCAACTGAGTCAGACACCGTTGGCCTGGATAATAGAAGCAAGATGTGAATATCTTCTGGATTATTATTCTCTCCCGAGTCCGACACCTAGAAAACCTGGCCTGGGGTATAGTTTTGTGTGCAGCAGACAATGTTATATTAAGCTCCTGTAAAGCTTAAACAACACATTTATAAATATTAATTTCTGTTTAGAATGGCTCGTCTGCATGTGGTTTTAGTTGGGGATTTTCCCCCGAAGCAATTCAAACATTTTTGAAAGCAATTGATCAAATATGGTGTGTGCAAGTTGTACTGTTTGAAATTCAACAGAAAAGGGTTTACTAAACAAGTCGCCTTTGAGGCCTATTGTGTGCTAGTCATTGTTTAGGTTGTGATTGTGGAATCCCCCTAAAAATTCTTTCCAATATATAGTGCAGTACATTGGACAAGGGCCCCACATGGTTGTTTTGCTCTATAAAGGTGATAGTATTCCGTTTGGAACGCAGGTAAACTGTGTGTTGGGAGTGATGCGACAAAAACCGAGAACAGGGGGTATAATCCCCTCCCTGTCCGTCTCAGAAAGACTTCCTCCTAAGGTTAGCTTTTAGTTCCCGCATTGATTAGCTAGAGAGGAGAGAGACGAGGAGGAATTGATTTCTGAGTGGCCTGATAATGCTGTAACAAACACAGACTCCAACAGTTATTACTTAATTACGTTATTGTGTTAAAACGGCCAATAGAACCATTCTATTCGGGGGCAGAGAAGAGTGGTAAGGAATACAATGAAAGAAATGTAAATTTCCCAAGAAAGCAAGAGGCTGAATGGAGAAGCCTGTTTATTATCTTGGATAAACAAGGGCAGAGGGAGTGAATAGCACCTTATTTCTAATAGGACTCTGGTAAGAGATAGTGAACTATAAAGGGAATAGGGCGTGCTTTAAGATGCAGGCAGTGCTGATGTGAACGGAAAGAGCACCGTGGGTTTTTGTCATGTTGTATAAGACCCCCCCCCGCCCTACGTGACATGGAAACTAATAAGTGGTGGAGTGGTCGAGGAGATGTCAGTTTGTTAGTGCGATAGTGGGAGAGTGTTCTCCCCTCGACTTCTTTGAAGACACTGATGTGTATCTGACTGTGGGAGAGTTTTTCAACTCGCACCACTCAGTATCAGCTTTTGTTTGGTTGGAGAAGAAAAACCTTGCACATTCGCAAGAGGATTGTCCTCTGACATTTATGTATAATTTCATGATGAAATATAGAATATGGATGCCTTTTTATTGTATAATTTGCTAGTGGGGCAACACCTGATGTTTATCTGTTGGCAGGAAACGCTTGTTTAAGACAATTAGGGGCAAATGGCACTCGGCCCTGTTATAATCTGGTAATTAAGTTCTTTGAATAACAAATCTGGTTCAATTTCTCAGACAGCGGTGTGATTTTATTAGAGAAACAATAAATTAAATGAAATCACGGCAGACTATTATAAATTAATAGGACATTTGTAAATAATAATATCATTAGCATTTATTAACTAACAATTATTTTCAAATAATAATTATACAACAGGAATGTAGGGATTTTACTTAAGACTAAAACAGTCAAACTAAGAGCCTGTAGACCTACCACTCCCACATCATTGGGACTACACGTAAATGGCTTGACTGAATTTAATCTCATGCTTACGTCCAAGGTAGCAACCCCTTCGATTGGGGCTGTTGAATACAGAAATTTTCGTCTTTGTTAGCGGGAGATATATATCTTACAATAATGGACTGTCACGTTCTGTCACACCTGAGATTGTGGGGGATCAGGTAGGATCTGTACAAATGTCCAGTATTAGCTCGAAGATCGAAATCACTTTTCAATTTGTTACCTTCAAAATGACCATGTTTCATTGAGATCAATGAGAGCACTGCTGGTTTCCAGCACCAATCACTCTCTTTTAAGACGAGACATTCGGTTAGTTTGCTATCACCTGAGATCAAAGTGCGCTCACCGGTGCTGGTTTTGGACAGCTGGCAAACGGGCTGAGGATTTTTTTTTAACGAGACAAGGCATCACCCTGCAACCATGTATATCCAAGGGGGGATGTAGGTTTCGGATATTCAAGAGAGTTTATAAGTGGTCTGGCAGTTAGATTAGATAAGCGCTGAGTGTTTTTGCGCCAAGCTGGTTGCAGTTACAAATGGAATGTGACGGGCTGGGCACGGACCTTTACCTCCGGATTGGCTGAAATGTTCTGTGGCTATCCGACAGTGTCTTTTGGAAGGTTGATATTCTCCAAATTATGATGGATAAATCATTTATAGAATTAATAGAGTTGGACTTACATAACAGTACTACTCAGACTGGGTGTCACGGGGGGCATTGAGAATGTTTTGCCCCCCAAAACTAGTTTGCGTAAGATAGGCCTGCTACCAAATACTGTGCTTAACTTATTACTGTTGGGAATGCAGCTCTCTTGCCTTCATCTGCAAATGCGATCGAATATGCGGTTTATTAAGTGATGTGGTGAGTAAGCTACAAACAATGTGTAACTACTGCAGTTACTAAAAGCTTTCAAATTTGATTGACAGCTGTGTATTTTGCTATTACATAGTCTCAGTAAACCATGCATGCTAAAATTAGTTGCTTTCCGTCCCTCGTGCCGAAGTTACTATTCTATATTGGTAAGTAGGATAAACGAGCCCGCCCATGGAAATCAAATGCCCGCCCAACACCTGATACTACTTTTGGATCGTTTTCAATGACCGCTGGAGAACTTATTGAAAGAGGAAATAATTCAAAATGTCATGCAATTTTTACGGTTCACAGCTATGAAAGCACGAGTACTAATTTAATATGTTTTATGAAAGGGTAAGATTGAAGGGGAAATGTTAAGTTTACAAACAATATACTATTTATAATTGTATTGAGATATGTCTTGAACAACTACCTTATATTTCCCCGCGACAGTCTTTTTAATTGTCTTTTTAAACCTCATACCATGAACAAAAAAATAACAAAAATATATATTATAAATGAATATAATTATCCACGTTCATTTCTTCTGACCACTTTACACCTTATTTTGGTTTCCACCCCCGTGAACATCACATTGTTTGAAACTTGATTGATGACGCACATTTGAGTAGGGTGACTTCAGGCTGAGTGGGACATCAGGTTAAGTGGGACATTTAAGACACAATGAAAATTAATGTTGAGTGTTATCAGATTTCATACAAATCTGATTTTCAGCACTGTCCCACTTAACCTGACAGTACACTATATAAAGTGGGACAGTGGTTTTCAGGTAAGCTGGCACTCTAGCTGAAATACAGCACAGAAAACATTTGATCAGTAATGATGCTTAATAAATTAGGATTTGGACATGATTGTGTTGTACATGTAAATATAATTGTAGTGGTAGGGAGCTCATAACGTCTAAAATGACTGAAAAGATGGTGCCCACACAACAAGGAGAGGGGCAGAGAAGGAGGAAGTAGGAAGGAGAGGGAAATGACAAAACAAACAAAGAAAAGAAAGAACAGAAGCCTACAGGCAGGAAAGGAAGGATACTTAATCCATGGAGTGAGGACAGAATGAGAAGAGCTATAGAGGAGTATCAGGAGCAAGTGGAAATTGGGCAGATTGCTAAGCTTAGATTTTTGGCAAGGGCATGGAACATCCCAAACTAAGGGACTGGTTAAAGGCTCTTACCATGCCTCAGGTAGAGATACCTGGCTCTCACCAGAAGCTGAGAGGGAGCTGGCTAACCAAATCTGAATGCTTGCACAGAGAGGCTTCCCAGTGATTCTGCATATAGAGGCTTCCCTATTATTCTGTAAAAATGTCCAACTCTTAATTATAATGAAAATTAAATAATATAAAACATAATAGAATTTAACATATTTGCAGTTTGTTTGAAATCCAATTTATTGTTGAATGGTATATACAAATCTTTTAAAATGCTTACTTCAGCAAGCCTAGTAATGGGTTTTTAATCAGAAAATACTGTCCCACTTTACCTACCAATGTGTCCCACTCAACCTGAAAGATACTTTTTAAAAGAGAGGGTGTCAGATGGTGTTTAAATGGATGTAGCATTCATTGAAAAATTATCACTTTATTTCACCATAAACATTTAGCTAAGACCATATTTAAATTAAATAAAATGAATTTGAGTAGTGATTGACCCATTTTGATTGTCTTTGTTGCGATTTACCAAAAAGTGTCCCACTTTACCACAAATGACCCTAAGGAAAGGATATGGCATTTCACAACATGGCACGAGGTGAGGAAATTAAATGAAGTGTACTTTCAAACAGAACCAACTACACCGCAGCCACACACTGTTTTTTCAGTAACACTATACACTGGACAGCTCCACGGTGTTCTCCCAGTCCTATGGCACAATGGGAAGCTCCATGAGGTAGCTAGATTCGGCACCTGCCGACAATGGATGGCGCCATATTATTTGCTCAGCTCAGTTGTCCTGTTTCACCACATGAGGATGTCATGTTTCACCACATGACGATGTCCTGTTTCACCACATGACGATGTCCTGTTTCAACACATGATGTCCTGTTTCACCACATGATGTCCTGTTTCAACACATGACGATGTCCTGTTTCACCACATGATGATGTCCTGTTTCACCACATGATGTCCTGTTTCACCACATGATGTCCTGTTTCACCACATGACGATGTCCTGTTTCACACCATGACGATGTCCTGTTTCACCACATGACGATGTCCTGTTTCACCACATGATGTCCTGTTTCACCACATGACGATGTCCTGTTTCATCACATGATGTCCTGTTTCACCACATGACGATGTCCTGTTTCATCACATGATGTCCTGTTTCACCACATGACGATGTCCTGTTTCACCACATGATGATGTCCTGTTTCATCACATGATGTCCTGTTTCATCATATGATGATGTCTTGTTTCACCACATGACGATGTCCTGTTTCACCACATGACGATGTCCTGTTTCACCACATGATGTCCTTTTTCACCACATGACGATGTCCTGTTTCACCACATGATGTCCTGTTTCACCACATGACGATGTGCTGTTTCACCACATGACGATGTCCTGTTTCAGCACCACATGACGATGGACAGCTCCACAGAGTTCCTTCACGGTAGGGAGTGCCACCGTGTTCTGATTCTAGACAGGTGGAACCTTTAGTGGAATCGTATTAACACCTGTTGGTTGCGTGACCCCTACTCTGTCAAAGGGCCATGCGGTGCTTTCTGGGACAACAGGTTAAATGCTTAAAGGAGTGAATGGGAGCCAGTTGGGTGCTGGCTCAATAACATGCCATGTCTTAGCATTTTGAAATCGCGCCGTCGCAGACTTGTTGAGAACGTGCGCCAATTCTCGACTCATTCCCTGTTTTTCTGCAAGGTATTTCGTTACGGTTAGCTTGGCAACCGTAATGCAGCTTGACAACATAAATGCGATTGGTCCTCAGTCTGTTGGGCGGCACCGTAATACTTTCCTCCAGTCGCTCTCCGCTGAGATTCTGATCTCCTTTCTGTAATATCTCTGTTCTGTAGATATATCTGTACACTTCCATTTCCTATTGATGTGCTCTCATTTCCTGATGCAGAACTTTCTTCACAGAAACTCTAGCTGCGTGTGATTATGTCAGTTTGAAATGCCTCTTGTGTTTCTTGGCAGCTATTCAGAGGTAGTGAGTTGAAATTTTCAGATACAGTCTTTTCTAGCCCCCCCCCCAACCTGGATGATCTTCTGTGGCACTTCTGAAAGAGAGAGGGAGAGATGTGATGGCTTGAGAGTCAAGTAGAAAACAAGTTCAAACAATGAGGAGGCAGACTTCACATTTTGAACCTCTATGTTAAAGACGTGCCTTTGAAGATGTTACCTTTTATTAGTAATAGGAATTCATCCTGGTGTTAGAATAAATCCCTGTCATGTATAATTAAATGAGCCCGAATCGGAGACAAAAAGTCTTCAAAGGCCTCGTCCCCCAAAACAGTAGTCGTTGTCACATTGTTTATTCATCCAGTCTAGCATCAGCTGTTCAATACATCAGCTGTTCAATACATCACAGAGGGTTGTGCTGTTTCACTTTGTCAACGTTTTAGTGCTTTTAATGGTTACTGGAGTGCCTTCCCCTCCCCAACATCTAATAGGGGACAGTCTTTTTTTCTTGTTTTCTTCTCCGGCTCTGCAGTCTTTCTGCCTGGTGCTCCTCTCTGTTTTCAGTGGAATTATTCCTTTGGTAGATTTCCCCGGTGGCCTTATTGGGGAGAAGGTTTCCTTCCTCTCTCGCGTGCCTACCACTGCCTTAGATCTTCCCTCTCAGAGCGATTAGATAAAGTGCTAGTCGTTTTAGAGGCGCACGGATAGGTTGACTCGCAGGAAACACTGGTATGATTGTTTTAAAAGTGTCCCCGGGACTTATCTCTTTAACCGAGAGCCAGCCAGCGTCTGTCTCCGTGGTTCCACTGCTGCCAGTGATGCAAGCAGCCAGGAAGATAATGAATGTGATGACTCCTACGTTTGAGTGGGAGGAGCGTGGCATTGAGAGAGCCAGCGTGGCGAGGTATCGAGGCGCCGTTCCTCTCTCTCACACACACTTCCCGGGGCCGGCAAATCTTGTGCCTCTGCGTTGCATTGTGACGCGCGGGGGTATTAGCTGAGGCATAAAGCCACTGTGTGCTTTCACCAAAATCTTTTCCATTGAAAGTAATTTAATGCGAGCGAGAGGAGCACTTACTGTGGCGCCGCGAGTGACATTTGGCCTGTGGCCGTGAATATTTTAGGAGACCTAATGTTGGATGTGAAATGCGGCGTGTCACGGGGCTCTCCAGGGTTCGAAGCCAGGTTAACCTGATCTGTTTTTCACATTAAAAAAGATTTAGCATTTCATGTGAATGTTTGTTTAACGTGTAACATGTCAATGCAACTGACTGGAATTACAAGGTAGTTGAGAGAGAGAGAGAGAGAGGGAGAGAATTTGGAGGGGGGGGGGTGAGAGGGAAAGACAGAAAGACGAAAGAAAATGAAGGAGAAATATGCTGCGGTTGGATGTGACAACCTTTCTTTGTGGCACAGATTCCATATGTGTCAGGTTGATAATCTTTCTTCCCCCATGGGTCCGGTTGAATGCTTCAGTAGGCTGTTAGCTGCTATCTGATACACCATGGCTGCGTCTCAAATAACAACCAGGTTTCCTATTTTGAACCCTACATTTGACCGGTGCCTGCAGGGGATAGCCTGCCGTTTGGTAGGGCCCCGCAGCGTGACTCCATGGGAGATTAAAACCCCAGGGTAAGCAGACGTCTAAATTAAACAGAACAGAGCAGGACTCATTCAGTAAGACGGAGCTTAACAGCCAGGTCCGTGTCCAAAACGACACCCTATTGCCTAAAATCCCACAGAGGGCTCTTGGCGGTAATGCACTTTGAGTAATAGGGCACTGACTGGGACGCAGGCCGGGGCTGTTTCATAATACCTTGTTGACTATATGCTCTAATGCCTTTTAATATCCTGGCAGAACCCCGATGATTTATCCAAGGCATCGTCCCAAACCATGCCCGACGCGATGCACTGTTTTGAGCTGTAGTCCTACTGGATGTGCCCTGGTCAAAAGTAGTGCGCTTCCTATGAAAGAGAATGGTGTTTGAGACGTAGTCCATAGCTGAAATATCACGTTTTAATATCATATTCCTGTCTGTTGGCTCTTTTCCGTAATATGCAGCCAAGCAACCACAGCCTATTCCCATGACTGACTATATGAATATACCAAGTCAGCACACAAAAAATAAAATGTCCTGTTGCTGTGTTGGTAGCACCCTTTCCTGAAACAACACTGGATCCTCCTGCCCCAGGCCAAACTCCGCTGGAATATGAGCTAATAAGGCTGGTTTGAAATGGTGAAATAATGGACTCTTGGGTGCTTCTATTTCCTTCACAGCCATACACTAGGATGTGCAATTGCCTGTTATGTTGTAGTGGGCTAGCAGCAATCCAGAATGTTTTGGTTAGGTTGAGGATAGGATGAGGATATGGTTGAGGATATGGTTGAGAACAGGGTTGAGGATTGGATGGAGGAGAGAGTTGAGGACAGGGTTGAGGATTGGATGGAGGACAGAGTTGAGGACAGGGTTGAGGATAGGGTGGAGGACAGAGTTGAGGACAGGGTTGAGGACAGGGTTGAGGATAGAGTTGAGGACAGGGTTGAGGACAGGGTTGAGGACAGAGTTGAGGACAGGGTTGAGGACATGGTTGAGGATTGGATGGAGGACTGAGTTGAGGATTGGATGGAGGACAGAGTTGAGGACAGGGTTGAGGATTGGATGGAGGACTGAGTTGAGGATTGGATGGAGGACAGAGTTGAGGACAGGGTTGAGGATAGCATTGAGGATTGGATGGAGGACAAAGTTGAGGATGAGGTTGAGGACAGGGTTAAGCACTGGTTGGTTTTAACCTTAAGCTAATAACCAAGCCGTACGCTGTAAAAATGAAAAGAAAAACACTTTTGGAGCTAAAAATGCAACAAATCGCACATAATATTATTGAGTGGATGTACTTTCTTGTGTTTTTTTTTAAATAAAATAAGGATATGAAAATAACCGTGCCATATTGTAGCCGTCGCCCAACTGCATCCACAATGCCCCAGCGAGCCAAAGTAAAGGCCTTACTAGGCAGAGGCCCTCTTGTTTCCCCTGGAAGACACTACGGGGGGGTTGGGGAACATTCCGGTTCCACGTCTGTGGTGTATCACTGAACGCTAACATAATTTAAATCATGTTGCAATTAGAATGGCAACACAGGCCATTATCTACAGACAGCAGACAGACCCTCAAGCCACAACTGAAACGCCCAGCGATGTTGGATCTTGGCTGCTGTAACGGAGCGAGATGGCGTTTCCTTTGGAACTTGTGCTGTTCCGCCCAAAGGTCAAACACTCAACATAATGTGACTCAACATCTCTCCATTTCATGGTGGGAATAGAGAGAGCGAGAGAGAGAGGGAGAGAATTTGGGGGGGGGGTGAGAGAGAGAAAGGTAGATAATGATGAGAGTGATGAGGTAGATAATGGGCCAATTAGTAATTATCTGTGCTCTCTGTCTCTGTTCTTATTCCTTCTTTCTATCCATCTATTTCTCTCTCCCTCTCTGTCTAGGTTGTCCAGTGGCCATAAAGAGAGTGGGCAGCAACAAGAGAATTGCTCTGGCAGCAGCTGCTATGATGGCGATGGAGTCAGACCCTGCCGGACTCCAGGGGCCTTCACCCTCCTCGTCTTCCTCTGCTTCCGCTCCTTTCATCCATCCCCTCCACATCTTCCAGTTGTCACCTATCAAGATTCCGTTCCACCTGACTCCACCTGGCCCAGGTGCGTAATAACTCACTCTGTAATTCCCCTTTAGAACCAGACCCATTCTTCCCATTTAGTGTGGTACTTGGAGCACCGGTCCAATGTAAAAGGTAATGCACAGGCTGGGGCTTGATTTGGGTTCAGCACTGGTTGTGTGTCAGGTCTGTTGTCAGTGTTGTGTCCCCACTGGTTGTGTGTCAGGTCTGTTGTTTGTGTTGTTTGGTCTGTGTCTCCAGTCAGTTGTGCTTTAGAGTCTGTGTCTGTCTTCAGTTGTGTTTTAGAGTCGTTGTCTGTATTCAATCTATTCCGGGTCTGTATCTGCAGTCAGTTATGTTTCAGGGTCTGTGCCTGCAGTCAGTTATGTTTTAGGGTCTGTGTCTGCAGTCAGTTATGTCAGTGTTGGTCAGTTATGTTTTATGGTCTGTATCTGCAGTCAGTTATGTTTTAGGGTCTGTGTCTGCAGTCAGTTATGTCAGTGTTGGTCAGTTATGTTTTATGGTCTGTATCTGCAGTCAGTTATGTTTTAGGGTCTGTATCTTCAGTCAGTTATGTTTTAGGGTCTGTGTCTGCAGTCAGTTATGTTTTTGGGTCTGTATCTGCAGTCAGTTATGTTTTAGGGTCTGTATTTGCAGTCAGTTATGTTTTAGGGTTCTGTGTCTGTAGTTAGTTATGTTTCGGGGTCTGTATCTGCAGTCAGCTATGTTTTAGGGTCTATGTCTGCAGTCAGTTATGTTTTAGGGTCTGCGTCTGCAGTCAGTTATGTTTTGTGGTCTGTATTTGCAGTCAGTTATGTTTTGGGGTCTGTATCTGCAGTCAGTTATGTTTTGGGGTCTGTATCTGCAGTCAGTTATGTTTTAGGGTCTGTGTCCGCAGTCAGTTATGTTTTTGGGTCTGTATCTGCTGTCAGTTATGTTTTAGGGTCTGTGTCCGCAGTCAGTTATGTTTTAGGGTTCTGTGTCTGTAGTCAGTTATGTTTTGTGGTCTGTATCTGCAGTCAATTATGTTTTAGGGTCTATGTCTGCAGTCAGTTATGTTTTGGGGTCTGTATTTGCAGTCAGTTATGTTTTGGGGTCTGTATCTGCTGTCAGTAATGTTTTGGGGTCTGTATCTGCTGTCATTTATGTTTTGGGGTCTGTATCTGCTGTCAGTTATGTTTTGGGGTCTGTATCTGCAGTCAGTTTTGTTTCAGTCTGTGGATACTGGCCAAATTGCAGTTTTTGTTTGGCACAACATTGCCGTCAGGTTTTCCACTGAGATTGTGATGTCTTAATTGTAATTGCAAATATTTGGCATTATGCTAATATTGAAAAATAAACAGCTGACTGTTTTTTAGACTTTACAAAATGTCTGTCCACAAAACTAAAACTGCAAGCATTCCTTTTAAAGGGGCACTGTGGTCATTGGGCTCTACCACTGTCCTCCCTCTCTCCGTCTGACCCTGGTAGGTCCTCATTAATAATGAGGAAAGAGAATGAAGAATGGTGAAGTGGGCACGTTTAAATCAAGGGTCAACATGTAATCATTGAATTCATGAAACACATTGAGTCTGGTACTGTAGGTCATTACTTGGAGAGGCCTACAGCTCACTATGTCTCTGTTCTCACTGTCTCCGTCGCTTTCTCTTTCCTCTCTCTTTCTCTGCCTGTCTCTCTCTCGCTCTCTCTCTCTTTCTTCTGCCTCTCTCTATCTCTGTCTGCCTCTTTTCTCTCCACCTGTCTTCATACATATTGATTGAGGAAGAGTGTTTTTCTGGCCGATGCAGGTGGATGACCGTGTCCACAGAGGGACAAAGGCTTAGGAAATCATACGCCTGGAGAGGAGAGGAGTAGCATCCCCACACCCCTCCTGGTCCCCCTCCCTGCCCCCCCTCCTGGTCCTCCTCCCTGCCCTCCCTCCTGGTCCCCCTCCCTGCCCCCCCTCCTGGTCCCCCTCCCAGCCCCCCCCTCCTGATCCTCTTCCCTGCCCCCCCCCGAGTCCTCCTCACCCTCCCCCAGTCCTCCTCCTTGCCCCCCTGCCTGGCTGACTGTGCTAATTCCCTCCAGGGTGTAACTTCTGGGATGTGGATTGCCTACTGCCTTCATGTTAACATGAAAGAGGTGTGGTATCTGGCGGCAAGCTGGGAAGCAAGGGAGGATGGAGAGAAGAGTAGCACACACACACACACAGCATGCAGACACGCATGTCTTCTGCACACACACACACACACACACACACACAGCATGCAGACACGCACACCTTCTGCACACACACACACACACCATGCAGACACACACACCTACTGCGCACACACAGACAGACACACCACCTTGCCTGGGAGGATCGAGTACCACAGTCTTCTGTAGGCCTGCATACCAAACGGCTCCCTATTCCTTATGTGGTGCACTCATTTTGATCTAATGGTCCCTGGTCAAGTGCTGCACTCGGATGTAGGGACTAGGGAGCCATTTGGGACATGGGCCAAGGTGGTTCTGCTTTGACCACGATGGGAACTTTGGGTCAGTTTGTGAAATAATTGCTAATCTTGCTCCCTGAAACCCATGTACTTATCTGAGATTGGAGGATTTCTTTGGTATATGGTGTTTCCGTGCTCCTCAGGGCCCACTGCTGCGTGTGTTTGACGCTGTCATCTATTCTGATTGTAGACTGAGATCTAATGTAGGTCTTCTTTTTCTTGGGTCCTCATTGCATTCGTTACATCAAACAAGACAAAGGTGTTCCCTCCTTTTATCCAGAGCCTTTATTCAAAACGAGTGCCCTAGATAGGGAACGAGTTTGCCATTTAGAACATTTAGAATGATGAAATATCGATTGCATTGCAATCCCTTCTCACTGTGGCCTCATAAAGCAATGTGCAAAAGTCTTAGGCACCTGAAAGTTGAACTAAAGTCATTCATTTGGATTATTTGTAAAAAAAAAAAA
>JACXGI010015856.1:0-16811 GCA_016801175.1 Esox masquinongy | reverse complement strand
AGCCCTTTTTACATCAGCAGTTGTCACAAAGTGCTTTTACAAAACACCCGGCCTTAAAACCCCAAGGAGCAAACAACATTAGTGTTGAATTTCAGTGGCTAGGAAAAACTCCCTAAGAAGGCCGAAATTTAGGAAGAAACCTAGAGAGGACCCAGGCTCAGAGGGGTGACCAGTCCTCTTCTGGCTGTGCCGGGTGAACATATTAAGAGTACAAATTGTAATAATTAATAAATGCATGTGGGCTGAGTCCAGAGTCTATTTGAGCTTAGTCCAGGTCGGAAGCATGACCAGATGGACAAGGACAGGGACAACACAGGGAGGGGGAGGTGTCATGATGATGTGTTGATCTGATGTGTTGATCTGCAACACAACCAGGAGGACTTTGGACAGGGACAGCAACAGGTCTTTCAAGCCTGGTACTCCTCAGGTGTGGGCCAGGACCTCATGTCCTCCTAAGTTTAAAATGGCAGGAGACAGGGAAAATTTAGAAAATGCATTCCTTAGATCTACAAGCTTTTATAGTGGAGAAGGAGAACTGACCCTACTCCCCCAGCACAATAATATAGCAGCGTGAGACAGGGGGGTCCGGTGACACTGTGGCCCTATCCGGGGGCCACATCAAACATCCCTGGTTTAAAAACCCAGTCAGTTGGTTCCCCCAGAGAGGCTCTTTTGATTTACCCCAAATGGACATAGACACTCTTGAGATACATACCTTTTTTGATAGACAGACACTTTGTTCATACATACATCACTTAGTTTAGCACATACATCTCACTTTGTCCTGTTTCATGTGAGTATGTATTGCTGTGGTGTTTTGTTTGGTGTTGTCTAGTCAATTGTTTGCTGTGTGCTGTTTAGTCCTTGTTCGACCTGTGTGTTTAAGTGTATCCCTGGGAAAAGTTTTTTTTTTAGCAAGTCGCCCTTGGGCATACACGACCCGTAGGAAAACTTTGTCTAAAAACACTAGTTAGAACTGAGCGGACCACCCACTGTATTTTTGTATTGGTTAGTAGTCAGCTAAGCGGTTCTTGAGGCAGGCAAGTTCAGTTTAGGGGTGTTTTGATTACATTACTTCATTTCTTGGGTTCAGCTCAGCCTCTTTTCCCTACCCACTTTACCGTGTGTTTATAATAAATGTTTTATGTTTGACGGTAGCTTTGGTTATCTGTGTCGTTTGTTCTCACTGTGCCTTTACACTACACTAATTTGCATGAGTTTTATGTTACGGGTCTCTGTACCATCCACCCCAGACTGCTAGAGCCACAGGGTTTGTAACAGTATAGCAGAAGGCCTGTACTGACCTGTAAATAAAACATCTCCGACTCCCTCTATTGAAGAAGGTCTGTATTGACCTCCAAATAGGACAACCTGAGCTCCCTGAATTGCAGAAGGTCTGTACTGACCTCCAAAAAGGACATCTCTAGCTCTCTGTATTGCAGAAGGTCTGTACTGACCTTCATAAAGGACATCTCTAGCTCTCTGTATAGTAGAAGGTCTGTACTGACCTCCAAAAAAGAACATTTCTAGCTCTCTGTATAGCAGAAGGTCTGTACTGACCTCCAAAAAAGAACATTTCTAGCTCTCTGTATTGCAGGTCTGTACTGACCTCCATAAAAGGGCGAATGTGTATAATCTCAACATTATGAGAGAATGTCCATGATCTATCCGAAAATAAATTGAAAAAATTGTGTTTCAAAACAACTCACCATCATTTACTCACCAGGACCTTTTCTTTTCAAACAAGCAGTCGCTGGCAGGAAAAATCTAAATTATTCATTCAATTTCCGGTGGATAAAATTTGACACACATTGTCAAAGAAGAGTGTAAGTTCTTTCCTGACACCTCCAAGAGAAATATCGAATACGCTCAAGTTTTGATGGTCTGTTCTGACAGCCAAAAAGGACATCACAAGCAGGCATACCGAGTTGAAGACCTACACTTACCTTTATAATAGAACTTTTCCCCAAATTTTACATTAGAATGTCTGTACTGACATCAAAATCTACATCTCTAGGCCTCTGTATTGCAGAAGGTCTGTACTGACCTCTGAAAAGGACATCTCTCACTCACTGAATTGCAGGTCTGTACTGACCTCCAAAAATGACATCTTTAGCTCTCTGTATAGCAGAAGGTCTGTACTGACCTCCAAAAATGACATCTCTAGCTCTCTGTATAGCAGAAGGTCTGTACTGACCTCCAAAAAGGAACACTATCTCTCTGTATTGCAGAAGGTCTGTACTGACCTCCAAAAATGACATCTTTAGCTCTCTGTATAGCAGAAGGTCTGTACTGACCTCCAAAAATGACATCTCTAGCTCTCTGTATAGCAGAAGCTCTGTACTGACCTCCAAAAAGGAACGCTCTATCTCTCTGTATTGCAGGTCTGTACTGACCTCCAAAAATGACATCTTTAGCTCTCTGTATAGCAGAAGGTCTGTACTGACCTCCAAAAATGACATCTCTAGCTCTCTGTATAGCAGAAGGTCTATACTGACCTCCAAAAATAACATCTCTAGCTCTCTATATGGCAGGGCAGTACTGACCTCCATAGAAGTGTGATTGTGTATAATCTCTTCATTATGAAAGAATGTCCATGATCTATCTATCTGCAACAAAATTGCAAAAATTGTGTTGTACAAGAACTCACCGTCACTTACCAGAATTATTTCTCTTCAAAGAAGCAGTCGACAGCAGGAACAGGGAAAATTCTTCAGGGAATTTCCGGTGGATTGAATTTTAAGCACATTGTCAGAAAAGAGTGTAAGGTCTATACGGACCACATGAAAAGAAATAACGAATACGCTGTAGTATTGAAGGTCTATACAGACCCCAAGAAAGGAAATAGCGAATACGCTGTAGTGTCGAAAGTCTATACTGACCCCAAGAAAGGAAATTGCAAACACGCTGTAATGGTGAAGGTCTGTTCTGACAGCCCAAAAGGGCATGTTGAGAAGTCAACAGGGTAATAGGCGTGCAATTTCATTCATAATTGAATTTTTTACAACATTGTAGATTAGTAGGGCTGCACTGACATCTAAAATCTACAACTCTAGCTATCTGTATTGCAGAAGGCCTGTACTGACCTGTAAATAAAACATCTCTAACTCTCTCTATTGAAGAAGGTCTGTACTGACCTCCAAAAATGACATATCTCACTCTCTATATAGCAGGTCTGTACTGACTTCCAAACGTGATATCTCTAGCTCTCTGTATCGTAGATGGTCTGTACTGACTCCCAAAAAGGACATCTATAGCTCCTTTTATTGCAGGTCTGTACTGACCTCCAAAAAGGACATCCCTACCTCTCTGTATTGCAGGTCTGTACTGACCTCCAAAATGGAAATTCCTAGCGCTCTGTATTGCAGGTCTGTACTGACCTCCATTAAAGGGGGCTTATGTTTAATCTCTGCTTTATGAGAGAATGTATATGACCTATCTGCAACAAAAGTGGAAAATTTTTGTTTTACAAGAACTCACCATAATTTACTCTCCAAACAAGCAGTCGCCAGCAGGAACAACAAAATTCTTCAGTCAATTACCGGTAGATAAAATTTGATGCACATTGTCACAGAAGATTTTAATATCTATACTGACCCCAAGAAAGGACAATCATATGCTGAAGTGCTGGTCTGTTCTGACCTCCATAAAAGTGTGATTGTGTATAATCTCTGCCTTATGAGAGAATGTCCATTATGTATTTGCAACAATGGTGGAAATACACCTGGAATACAATATAATAATTTTCTATTACAGCAGTAGCAAACACTGGTGGTTAATTCATAATGCATACTTATTCATTTCCGTTCACATACTCACCATTCTTTACTTTCAATAGAGCTCATTAGAAACGTGCATGATCATGGCTTTTTTTATATAACCCTGGCATTCTTGTGGTCGTGTTTTTGCATCATGTCCCACGTCATAGCGAGGGAGATCAATTTTAGGTCTCCGGGTTCAGTCCTTGAAAAAGTGGAGCCATTCAAGCTTGAGGTCTAGCAGCTAACGGAAAATGTAAGGATTTTTTTAAAAGCCTATTAGGCGCTACAAAACCATTCCAATTTAATCCCCAAACATTTAATGTGGGTTATCTGCTCATGAAGGCCCTCGTTCACCAATTTAATTACAATACACTTCTGGAATGAAAAGCTGCACACAAGTAAACATATGCCCCTCCATTACCTGATTGAGGTGGACCTTTTTTTCAGAAATTGAAAACACAGATGCAAATTCATTATCTTCAAGTTCATTGTTATTTCACTATGCAGTAACCATGTGCTTCCACCAAACCTTGATTCACTACTGGGTTCAGTGTACGCTGTTTTTGGCAAAAGTGTTACAGATAGGCAAACTTGGTCATATAAACAGTATGCAGGCATGCATTACCTGCATATTGCCTTGAATAAATGTTGTGGCAATCCCACTAACATTCCCAGGCAAACCTTTCACACAGGTGATTAATGGCACAACCAAGGTGTACATCATTTGTCATTCATTTTAATGCACAACACAAACAACTTACTTTTAAAATCTTTATTCAATACACATCAACTCTGGAAGCCAGGAAGACATAGCTGATTTTGTTACAACTTATGGGAATCCTATAAACAGCTTGAGGCTGCTGATCTGCTTGTGAAATAAATTTCTGCCGGCAGTAGAATAAAAGAATGTCGTACTTGGCCATACACAGGTGATCATAAACATGTCATTTACATTCAACAGAATGACTCGACACTATAGGATTTGAACTGCATTGAGGAGACTTCCTGCCCAATAGCTCAACTGAATTCCCCAAAAAACCCTAAAAGACATGACCGGAAGGGGTTCACATGTAGTACCTGAAATCCTTATCCAAGACAAGACCTTAACTGAGGCTGGTGGTCCACCGTCAGTTTCCACTAACTTAGTTAAATACCTCCAACCCCCTTCACTTTCCTCAGTAGCTTCTCTGGAGTTCCTATTGCAGACAAACAAGAGAGGAATGAAAGATCCATGCATCTGTATGGTTTTCCATTGACAGTTACAGCAAACTTGAGTACATTAACTGTTTTTAAGCAATAAAGACAAAGACATAGGGATGTATAGCGAGTGCAAAGGGAAATGTGTTGTTTGGGCTGTTGCCGCAGGAGGTCCAATCAACCATTTCACTTAGGGTTTATGCCACCACAGGCTCGCAATACCTCATTGCTTTCATGAAAATCAACACAAGTGACTTATTGCCATTAAATCATTACCTAAGTAAATGCATGCAATTCTTCCACTAAAGGAAGTTGTACAGACAAAATCAGTTTGTTCTTTGTCATGTTACCATTGACTTCACCCTGTCACTATAATAGCTTTAGCTATTCTGAAATAAATTGCTCTATACATAATGGTACAAGTGCACAACGTTGGTGGCCAGCAACGCCCAGGTAGATCACATCACAACTATTCTTCAGAGTTCAGACAGCCAAAATGAGTCTACACAAAATTAACCACTGCATCGCCAATCTAAATGTTGGGCTAGAAATAAAAGGAAATAATCTGCAAAGGAATAAATACAATGGATGATTCAGACAGCAAAATGAATGAATGTGATCAAATTCTTATTGAGGCCCAGTGATCATTATCAGGCAGAACTATTATTGTTAACAGACATGGGTGTTAACGCCAATACATAAAATGGAACCTGGTTGCATACATTTTTTTTTAGACAATTTGATTTAACATTACTCAATGATAGTTTCATTTTGTTGGCGCTATATAGTACAGTAATGCGTGGAGTATGTCGCTAAAGACATCACAAAGTCAAAGTTCAACTCATCTACTGAGTTTAGATAATATAGCCTAAATGCCATAATTTAGTTAATCAACGCATTAGTAAATAAATGTTAGGCTATTAAAAAAAGGGGTTAATATCCTGAAGGGAAAAATTCAATAGACGATTCGGATAGTAATATGAACGTGATTAAATTATAAAGGCCCAGTAATCATTATCAGGCAGAGCAGCGATTGTTGGCAGGTGCGACTGATGGCAAAGGCAACACGGCGTAGAACGATGGAATTCGAGTGTAAGCTGGTAGTGGAAGAACCCACTATTGTCGGCTTATTCAACAGCAGTTTGAAATAAAGCTCATTTTATGTTGTAATAATTGAATCGTCGTCAATGTTTTGTAATTATTGGTGGCGTACGAACGTTAACTAGCTTGTTTAGTATGCATTACATTTCAGTGGAAAATTAATTTCTGCTAGTTGTTTAATAAGCGCCGTAAGTATCCTATATTATAGAAATACTCGGCCACCGCGGGGATGAGTTATCAGACGGCTTAATATTATAAACGCTATAACCTGCATGCATTGGCGGTTAACTGAAATGTTTTTTTTCAAAGATACTGTTGTTTTCCGGGGGAATTGAGCATCACAGTATTTAATCCTTCAACCTCTAGAAACGGCCAATAAAGCGGGGTGACAGTTTATAACACAGCAACGAAAATTTGATAAAAAACTAGCGTAAATGGCTAAGAAAAGTTAAGCTACGATTATGCAAACAATGTGACAGTAGTGTCGACACTACTACGGTTTGTGTCGCTACTTACTGAAGGCGGCCTCGCGTCGTCTTGCCAGGGCAACTGCAACTTCTTCAACTTCGGCTTGTTCTAATTATTCCTCATCCACCACCTGCCATACACACGAAACTCCGATACGTTGGGTGGAACCTGAAATACCACCGTTTTGCTACGCAACAAAAAGAGTGCCTTTTGGTTTGTGACATTTTTATTAGTAGACTAATTAAAATGGCGGTGACGGGCAGAACGTTCGATTAAACCTGTACTGTTGAGGCCGCACCCCTTTTATGGGGAATATAAAGATACGAATAATTTGGAGTAGACGTCAGGGTTATGTCACTGAAGTTTGGTGGTGGCTGAGAACTGCGGGTACAAGTGTAGGGGAACGGGCAAGATCCTTGACTAAAGGGAAAAAATATCTTGTTGTGCCGTTGGATGTCAGACTAGGAATGGATTGGGTTCATTTTTATAGAATACCGTTGTCGAATACCTTTGAAGCTAAATGCAGGCGTTTATGGTTGCAAGCAATTAAACAGACAGACTGGACTGATGAAATCATCCATAATGTTTGTCTCTGCAGACAGTGCTCATGTCAGGCAATGTTTTGTCCACTGTTTATTACACGCAGGCAAAATCAATGATGTAGTTATTATAATAACGATACATTAGTAACAGCAGCAACCACACAGCTGTCATTCTCAGTAGGCTATTTCATAATGGTAAACACCATTGACCAAAGTTAGCAACATTAGCTAGCGTGTAAGCAGAATTAGCATGCAAACAAACCAAATTGGTCATGCTTAGAAAGTTTAGCTTACATCACTCAGTATTTATGCAAGTATTTAATTAATGAATGGGATATACGGTAATTCCGTATCTGTTACATTTATTTAACAAAATAATTGGAGAACACCTGACATCAGTCACTCATCAGTCACTATCATTTTCTGCCACCAGTTAGGCTCCGCACACAAAATACGTCATTGCTGTTTACTGGGACAAAAAGGGTCTAATAGCGCATAGCAATGTATCATGACCTAAAGCACAAATACATGCTGTTTTTAGGTTAGACAGGTGCAGACACTTTTGTGGTGCAATTAAATGTGGTTACCACCCTCACTGAATTAGAGTCTCTCACGGGAGTGGCGGCGTTGTGAACCACTAGACCACTGTGCTATACGCTTGTACAGTGTCGGTGTAGCATCTCGACAGCACGCATTAACATCATGCCAAGTTTGAATATTTCGTTTCGTATTAAGTTTACCTCCACCACAAATAGCATATATGAAATGTATGGCTTTTGCCACAGGTCATTTTAGCAGCTTATTAGCCAGTAGGCTTACTTGTATTTAACACAGCCAAAGCTATTTCAATGGCGCAAAAGCGTTCATTTTTGCCAGGCCGCGTAAGCAGAGCCAGCCAAGAGCGAATGTCTCTTACTGACTGAGTGAGTGACTGATTGACTGTCTGGTTATGAACCCATTGTTAAATAGTATAGTGGTTAGAGAAGCGGATCTGCGAAATATAGGTCCCGCGTTCGTGTCTCCTCACAGTCTACACGTATGAAGTATTCCGTTGAGACGAAAACTTTGCTGGCTATAACCTTCAGTATCTCAGTTATAGTAAGCCTGAAATAAAACAGTTTACGGTTATATTGCAACTGTTTCTAGCATGGAAAATTTCATACTCAGTCTCGCTACCCAGTGAGCAATCGATGGCGGCCCGCACGCATTTTGCTGCCGGTTGGGCCGCAGGTGGCCATAATGTCCTACAGCCAGCGGGCCACCAGCTTCTGCCGCTTTTCTCCTGATCTCCATTTGCATAAGCTAATTTGCATCTCAGACGTCTTCCACCAGCGGCCGACTGCTTTACGCTGGCGGCTAGCCACCGAAGAGGGCCTGCGCTGTGATCTGCTGTATCTGCTTGTGTTGCCATTTTCTTCCAGCAGAGATGCTATTGTACCCCTTTTATTCTTGTAATGATTATTTGCATTGACTTTATTTTAATATTGTTAAATCTTAGTGTACAGAATTTTGGTCAATATTGGTAGTTTATAAATAAAATAGACTTTGACTTTTGCACTATTGCTTGTGAAGGGCCTTTGTGTACACATGTACAGTAAACACATAGAAACAGCCGTCTCTCGCCATTGCTTACCATAATTTTTTTCCCGAACTAATGGCAATTTTCCACTGCGTGGTACCGGCTCAACAACTCGCCTATAGCCTCGACTTTAATCGCTTCATGGGGGACAGTTCTTTACTGTGTTTAAACACCGCCGTGTCCGTAGATGGCGCTGTAGCGAATGTGAATTGCACGTAAGGCAAGACAATCGCCATTTTGCAAGCTAGGAATCCCACGTTCTAGTAAAGTGAAAACTGAATCATTTTTGTGACTCGGTTCTTTAAGTCTCGTTCAGGAAAAGGAACAACTCTTTTTCAAAGGGTGTAAGGTATAAGCTCTGAATTGGACAAAACAACATGTGGAGTATGACATTGTTTTACTACAATTTGATGAACTCCCGAAACAAACGAAGATCAAGATTTGTTTGGACATCGGACTGAAAATTGTTGAACGCCGAGTCACTTACATAGCTATGGTGAGTTCTGTTCTAACTAAGTGTTGTTAGGTTACTGAGTAAGAACGTAATGACTGTTTTGTATTAAAAAGTGGCCGTTTATCAATCCGCGTTTTTGTCCGTAAAATGTGAACTCGTTTGACGTCATCTTTCATGGCCCAAGTACGTTTCCAATCCAAATAACGCAATTTACCAAGAACGCATAAAATGCACGGATGTGTACTTGATCCGCCTCTTTTATCGAGGATGCATGGGTTGGTGACTTGTTCAGTGAGAACACATTTGATATCCCAGAAGTCATTGCAAGATGTCAGGAGAGCAGGAAAAACTCTACAACTGTAATAAGTTTTAACTTTTCTTATTTCAGGTAAACAGTACCTGTAAATCAGCATCTGAAAAAAATGAGATGAGAAATGGGCATTGTAGTCGCTGAATATTTGCTTATTTTATTTAAGAAACGGCTAATTTATAAATTTGCTCTGACTTTTCGATCAGCTAGCTAATGTTATTCAGTGCAGTGGAGAGGCTAGTTAACGCTAGCTAAGTTAAGTAATTACAGTACCGGTAGAGAGGGGCAGCTTTTTTAGAATTGCAGTTAATTCTCACTTACAAAAAAGTCATATACAAATGTCATATATCATACGATTATGGCTATAGTCTCCATACAACCTTCTGCCGTTCATATTCACATTAATATTTTATTCAGGGACTACGAGGAGGTTACAGCCCTCATAGAATGGAGGTGTATTGTGCAATAGCCAAGTACACATGCATCTCAATTTGTCGTCGCGTTCTTGCAAGACCATACTCTCAAGGACGCTTGGCAAGAACGTTCTTCTGAAGGACACAAGTACGTTCTTAGCGTACTTGGAATTGATAAACGGCCAATGACTGTTTGCAATATTCAATTAACATTCAAAATCTTTAGTCAAAGTCACTGGTAGCTGAACGCAAGTTCTAAACCATTGGCGGGAAAACAAGTTATAGAAACTGAGCTTGAAAAAAACAGCATTGGCCTCAGATGAAATACCTACAGTAACCCTTGTTTCTTCATGTCCACAAGTTTGGTTGCTTTCTATTTTTTGTTTCTTCGCTTATCCTCAAATTCGGATGTTTTGTGCTTCTTCGCATATCAACAGTTGAACAAGTATGGTAACATCGTTAGCTAACTTCTCTAAATCGTGTTTCTTAGTGTATCAACAAGTTAGAATGTTAGAATATATGTGCTTATTCCTTGTAACTTTTATCAACTGATACGTAACGTTAGCTAAATCGTGTTTCTTTGTGTAACGTTATCCACATGATGTGGATAACGTTACTCTTGGCAGTAACATTTATATAGACTAGCTAAACCTGCACTTGTTACAATTCCGTTACTGAGATGTCTTTGTGTATCCAAATTGTTTTTAGCTAGCCTGTGTGCAGTCTTAAGCAGCAGTCTTATGCTGCTGTTTTTTTAAACCTTTTTTCTAAACATTGCTTTCAGGTCATGATGTTTTCTGTAATTTTGTTCCCGGAGGAGGATGACTGTGGCAGTAGTTCCATGCCTGTGGCTAAAAGGGGATCTTTGCTACTGGCCACCACACAGCATCACCACTTGCTATTAAAGCATGTTGCTTCTAATTTTATTAATCAATTTAATTTAAAGGGCAAGAAGGCAGAGGTTGGGGGAAGTTTTAGCTCTGCACATGAAGGTAAGAATGAACATTTTGGCGGACACTGCGATTTGAGTTCTGATTGTAAAATAACCAGATCTTTAGGACTGAATAATTAACTGTCTGTCTTTACTTTAAGAACATTTGGAGAAGATCAAGCAGCTGACTGAAGAGAAGGTCGAGCTGAGGGCAGTGCTGGCTCTACAATCAGGTAAAAACAAGACTAGCATTTGTCTGAACGTGTGCCCTTTACTAAAATGCACTGTACAGCCTTTCTTAAATTACATGTATATGGCAGTTTTGTTTATTTCACTATTAAGCTATTGACATTTTATTGTGCTTTTTAGCTTCTTGTCTTCATGAAACATTTTGTTTGTCTTGAATGTCATGCAATTCTCAAAATCATGTCAGTCCATTTAAGTACTGTATTACAGGAGCCATAAGGAAGAATTCTTCCAACCGGGATGCCACTGACGAGGCTGTCCAGAACCAGGTCCCCAGGTATCAGAAAGGGGCAGCTGACCGTGCAGGTGGGAGAAGACGTCGCGGCGGTACAAGGGACCTGCCGTGAATATGAATGACACAGCTCCAGCACAACCAATATTGCTGCTAATCTACAGTACTCTATATTATTTTTTTTTAACTGCTGCTATGTACAGTGTTATGTATATGATCGCATGATCCTCTTAATATATTTAAAGCTGTGTGGGAATGTTCTGAATTCTGATTGTAGTTGTAGTGTGCTATGCCACCATTCATAAGCTTATTGCACTGATGTATCTATAATATTCAATAACTATCAATTGCTGCTAGGTCACACTTATGTATATTACTGTCATTCTAGCCCTTATTTATTTTGTATTGTATAATGTTTATTTTCTACTTTTTGTTCTTTTTCACATTCAAATACTGTAATTTTACTATATCTGTTGCTGGACACGTTTTCTTGCACTATTTGATTTTTTTAAAAATGTACTTCAGTTCATTTGCACATGTTTATTTTGTATGCTTGCTGTATAATGCATGTTTTTTGTATGCATCTTGCACTATTTGAAATAAATTGTTTAGATTTTATTCAGTTCATTGTCATTTGTGATATGACAAATTATTGTAAAGGATTATTATAAATAAAACCTAATATTGGGGTGTGAGGCATCCCGCTGGGTTTAGTGCATAAAAGCGGTTAACCGCCATCGAGCCGCTGGTGAGCCGCTGATCAGGGTATTGTTGGAAGGCATTGTAATGAAAGCGGCCCAACGGTGGCCCGACTGCGACGCGTATTATAGAAAAAGCAGCCGCCGCTGCCACAGTGGCAGAAAGCTAGTGGGCCGCAGGTGGGTCACTGGCGTGTTGCTTGCTGGGTAGCTATTATTCAATTCTCATGACTATTCCTAGGACGTTAATAGATTGCGAGCCTATTACTGGTTAATATGCTGTTAAAACGGCCAGTGGCAAAAGCCATATAATATCCAAGGGGCAAACACCAAGGCTGACAAATGAAGCCTACCCGGAAGTGCCAAAAACAATTTTGCAATTCATCGAATGGCCACTTGAGGCTGACTGCAAAAGGGAGCAATCTTCATAGATCTTTATGGCAAAATGCCCTTTACAGCAGAAATACACGTTTACAGCCTGGTTCAAAAAATGGTTTTGGTGTATATTACTTATTTCCCCCTTTGTGACAACTGTGGGGGGGGGGGTGAATTTTTTATGACTCATCCGTTTAAATTAAATTAAGTCTTATAATTAGGGGGCGTGGGCTATTGAGTGGCAGGTGTAGTGCTGGCACTGTCACTCGTGTCACTCCTAGCGGTTTGTCCTTTCTGGTATCGCCTCAGCTAACTCCAGTCACTGGGCGACTCGTAACCATACAGTCTGTGCTCATAACTTAAGTTATGTGAAAATCTAATATCTAATCTGCAAGTTTTTTACAGTCTGTCTCGACAATATCTAGTTGCAAAATTACCACATTTATAAATTAAAATGTGGTAATTGAAGCATTTTAAGCATTTAAGTTTTGTTGTATAGTTTCAGGTTAACTTGCCTCAAGTGTAAGCTGGTAACGTTACGGTGACTGGTTACCAACCACCGGCTAGCAACCACTAGCCACGCAGAGTAGCGTACTGGTAGCATTTAGCCTAGCTTCTTAGCCTTTGCTAACTTGGTAATGTCGCGCTAGTTGGGCGTTGTTTCAGCAACCAGGCACCTCAGCTGCACCCACGCCCCACCTCTTTGTCAATTTTTGGTCATCCGGGAGTTAGACCGAGTGACGCGGTGCCAAGATGGCGATGGCCAGGGTGAAGTCACGATTACTACGTCCATATTTTTTTACAGTCTATGAGGTCATCGCGTTCGTATCTCCTCGCAGTCAAAGTATGCATTATGAATTATTCCTTATAGATGAAAACTTCGCTTGCTATAACCTTCAGTATCTACATCATAGTAAGCCTGAAATAAAACAGTTTACGGTTATATTGCGACTGTCTCTGGCATGGAAATGTTCATCTTCAGTCTCGCTAGCAATTGCTCAATTCTCATGACTATTACTAGGAAGTAGATACCAGTAAGCCTATTACTAGCTAATAAGCTGTTAAAACGGCCAGTGGCAATAGCCATACAATACATAGATGCTATTCGTGGTGGACGTAATCTTAACCCGCTGAGCAACCGAATCACAGAAGTTTCAGAGCGAGATTTCCAGTGCCTTTATGAATTACATAGGTTTAATATCACTCAACATGTCAATTTCCCAACCCACATCAAGGGCCACATTCTTGACCTAATTTGCACTCCCTTTCACTGTTCCCCTTATCTGACCATAAGACCCTGAATTTCTCTTTCCTCAAACATACCACACAATACTGTGAAACGACACATCTCCTTCTGCAACATTAAAGCTGTCGACACCCAGACACTCTCGGATTCAATCTGTTCTGCCCTTCCCCTGGACCTTGCACCTTGCACGCCCGAAGACCTCACCAACCAGTTCAATACTACTCTGCTGCCCTCAACTCCATGGCCCCACTTCAAACAAAAAATGTCACCTTCACATCCTCTTCACCCTGGTTTACATCTGAGCTCCGGGCCATGAAGCAGATGGGCCGCCGGCTTGAACGTCGAACCAGAACTGGCTTAACTGTTCATGCTGAAGCCTATAAGCTTCACCTCTCCTTGTACAGAGATGCTCTTCATGCTGCCAGAACCTCTTTCATCTCTGACACCATGAAAACCTCCAACACCAACTCCCGGACATTGTTCTGCACTATCAACAAACTCCTCCTACAACGCAGTGAGCCCTCCACACCATCCACTGTGGAACTCTTTTCTTCAGTTCGCGAACTCTTTTCTTCAGTTCTTTAAGGACAAGATTACTCACATTAAGGCTTCCTTGGCTAACCCATCTCCCCCAGTTCCTTCTTCCACTCTCAACCACCTACCCTCTCCGGTTATGCAAACCCTCCTGAGAACCTTCACCCTAGTCGACTCACCATTTATCACAAAACTTATTTTATCTTCAAAAACAACTACCTGCTCCCTGGATCCCCTTCCTGCCACTCTCATTAAGGCCTGCCTTCCGGCTCTCTGTCCTTACATCCCTCAAATAGTAAATATTTCTCTCTACCATGGCATCGTCCCCTCCAGCTTTAAACATGTTGTTGTCACACCCATCCTAAAGAAACCTGGCCTGGACACTACCAATTTCAATAACTTCCACCCCATCTCCAACCTCCCCTTCCTTGCGAAAACCCTGGAAAGGACTTTTGCCACCCAACTTCAATGCCACCTCCTCAATAACTGTCTGTTTGAGCCTTTTCAATCTGGCTTCCGACCACTTCACAGTACCGAAACTGCCCTCCTCAAAGTTGTTAATGACCTTCTTGTCTCTGCTGATGCTGGCGCCCTCAACATTCTTATCCAGGGAGCCGCACTTTCCTGGCTACACTCATACCTGACCAACCGTACTCACAACATTTCGGTCCATGGTCATAATTCTGATTCAGCTGTAGTCACACAGGGTGTCCCCCAGGGTTCCGTTCTTGGGCCCCTGCTCTTTATCATCCACAGCCACCCTCTTGGTCAGATCCTCCATCACCTTAAACTGGACTTCCACTGCTATGCCGATGACACTTAGATCTACCTCAGCACTAAATCCCTCACCAACCCTCCTCTGTCTCATATTGAAACTTGCCTAGCAACAATAAAAACCTGGCTGCAGCAGAACATCCTCAAGCTTAACGATGACAAAACTGAACTTCTACTACTTGGTACAAAATCCACACTAACCAAAGCCGGCACATTCACCCTCACTATTGATGACTCTGTTGTATCTCCATCCCCTTATGCACGCAACCTCATACTGGACTCCTCACTCAGCTTCCAACAACACATAAAACAGACAGTCAAATCCTCATTCTTCCACCTCTGCAATATTGCCAAGTTACAGTCTTCTCTGTCCCGCACTGCTGCTGAAACCCTAATACATGCATTCATTTCTGCCCGTCTTGACTATTGCAATTCTCTCCTTTCTGGCATTAACTCTTCATCTCTCCAGAAACTACAACTAGTTCAAAATTCAGCTGCACGACTTCTCACACACACCAAATCCTGGCAGCACATCACCCCCATCCTACAAGAACGCCACTGGCTCCCAATGTCTAAACGCATTGACTTCAAAATTCTTCTTCTCACGTATAAAGCCCTCCACCAGCTTGCTCCACCCTATCTCTCGGACCTTATTCCCCAATACCATTCCTCCAGGTCATTCCGCTCTGCCACTGCTGGCCTCCTTATTATCCCTCGATCCAAACTGCAGAGCTTTGGAGACGGGGCTTTTTCACGGGCTGCTCCAAGACTTTCGAATGCCCTTCCACAATTCATCCTTGACTCCAAATCTGTTGCCATCTTCATCCACCACCTCAAGTCTCATCTGTTCAAACAAGCCTATCCCTAGCCCCAGCCCTATGTTGTTTGACCCACCCCCCCTTTTTGTTTTTGTTTTGTTAGCTACCGTTTGTCTCATTGCTCTATCCGTAGTTGTTTGTTATATATGTATTGTAAAGCGTCTTTGGGTCTTTGAAAAGCGCTATATAAATTTAATGTATTATTATTATTATTATTATTATGGAAATCTTAAAACAGAAACCAGTCTCTCTTCTCCATCAGATCCCTAACCGATGTGACTATTCTCTCGCCCAGCTCATCTGAACAGTGCCAGACATAATGGATTATACACTGCATGCACAATTATTAGGCAAATCGTATTTCTCAAGATTTATTTTATTGTTGAACAATCACAATGCTTTATGTCAATCCAAAATATAATTGAACCTCAAACCTGAATGTTAAACAAAGGAAAAGTTTGTTTTGATCTTTCTCAGGGAAATATATGTGTGCACAATTATTAGGCAACAATTGGTGTGCAGAATTATTAGGCAACTAAATTACAAAAATAGTTTCTCACAACTTGTTTATTCTCATTTTTAGAGAAAGTGTAACAAATAAGTAACACTAAATGACAATTAATTAAAATGTGTGTATTTTCAAAAATATTCAGTGAGAGTACAAGTCACACACCTGATTCAAACTAAAGGCTTGATGACAGGTTGATTATGTAAGTGTGTGAGTGGTAGGGCAACATTTGAATCAGGTGTGTGAGTGCTTGGGCAAAAACAAAAACGTGCACCCCTTTAATCCCGAGGACCAGGATTATGAAACACTGCTTTAAAGCAATGACTGAGGACAATATGAGGACAATGTGCACACACAATTCTGTCTGTTGCCTTGTGGCCTACTCTTTATGGTGATACCTGGTCATCAACCTTGCTGGCCTAATTGGAGATCTTGGTGGCTTTGATCATCAGAGAGTCCGGCTTCTCAACAAAAGGGTAACTCAGGCCGTCGGATCTCAGACACCTGGAGGAAGTGCTGTCACATCTATAACCAGAGGGACAGCAGTGCAACCCATCCCGACAGCACACACCCTGGGAAGCAGAAGGATCTGTTAATGTTGTTTTTTCAGATATTTTCTCTGCC
>JACXGI010015855.1:0-16807 GCA_016801175.1 Esox masquinongy | reverse complement strand
TGAATAATCTCGGGAGGGCGTTCTCTGGGCTCACGGGTCATATATAGGGGCAGGTGTGCCCTGATTGGCTGACGCATCTTGCATAATGAGTTTTCAGTACGGCCGCGGACGCGGCCAGGGTAAACCACTAGGAGCTAAAGCCCCTCTAGGGGGCTCCGCTCCACTCATATAACCGGAGTTACATTCCTGGTAACTAACGCTCCATACTCTGCTTCAAATGCCTCTTTTAGGCCACAAGTAGAATGCAGTAAAGTGCAAAATTTAGTCACCTTAGCCATTGCGCTGTTCAGAACTTTTATATCTTGAAGTCCATCTCACACAACGAGCTGCAGCGAATGTGCAAAGCACTGAAGTCGTTTTTGCCGGCAGCTGCTCTGGATGGATTCCACATCATCCTGGTTATCCTCATTTATGTCCTCCCACAGGTCACCATTTTCCAGGTCATCATCTTCGCTACTTGTAGCAGAGGGAAAACAAACCGTTAAGGCTTTCTTCATGTTCGAAGCGTTGTCAGAGAAAATGTAATCTAATTTGTGCTTTATGTTGAAGTTATCACATACTTCCTCAAATTTTTCACTAATCCTCTCACCGGTGTGAGACCCTGTGAATCTTTCACAGCTTAATAGAACTGACTGGAGTCTTGGGTTGCTTCTGTCTAGCTCCATGAAGTGAGCAGTAACTCCTAAAAAGCCACGCATGGTCCTGTCAGTCCAGATATCCACAGTAACAGACACAGTGTCTGTTTTCTCTAAATTAGATTGTCAATCAACGACAGTGGCAGGTTGCATGAAATGATGAGTTCATTAATGATTGATTCAGTGATGGCCTTCTGCCTAGGATGTCCCTGATGGTACACTTGCACACCTCTTGGCTGAATAATGAATGACTCAATGCTGCTCTGTCCCTCTCCAATAGTACCTTTTTTAGCATTGGTGAATTCTGTAAACCTGTAGATGGACATGGGAAATTATTTTGCATGCCACTAATACAATCTGCATAAAACTGACATATGTGTAGTGTTTTGTGGGGGAAATAGCTAAAGTAATACTAAATGTTTCTATCATGTTTTTTTTCTGAAATAAAATGTGGGCACTGCAGCCAAGAGTGGATGTGAACTTGTGACAAGAAAAATATCACGTATGCTTTAATGGAGCAAGCTTAATTTAGTTACATTCAGAACTTACATTAGGTCGCCAACTAAGGACATTGTGTAGTCTAATCTTCTGCTACTTAACACATCCTATCTGGGTGCGTTTTGAGGTGCCTGATGAAGTTCGACGTTGTTCGACGTTGTTGATCCGGCATCATTTATCTTGGTGCCACACACCTTGCATGTAGCTGTTCGCTTACCACCACTGTTTACGAAGTTATTGAAACCAAAACTAATGACAAAAGGCACGACTCCGGGAGGACTTGGTGTCGCCATCGTCAATGCATGTTTTGATATGTGAGTGCGCGCACATAGGCATTGCGCATTTGCTACGTTGCACAGTATGGCAAAGGGCAGGGGACATGCAGCTCGTCATACGCTTTCCCAACGTATATGCGCCAATAGAAGAAAATAGAAATACATGAATTAATTTAGATTTAAAAAGCAATAATTGCATGAAAACAGGTTGTTTTCAAGTCTCGAAGCTTGAGTCTAAAGTCTTCTGGGTCGAGTCGCAAGTCAAGTCTGAAGCCAGCTGTTTGTGCGACTTAAGTGCGACTCGAGTCCGAGTCTCAGACTCGAGTCCCCATCTCTGTTTGCTCTTTATAAACTGCATCGCAAGTTGTACATTACGGACGTTTGGAATGGAATTAGGCCATGTTTGGTGTTTGGAATGGAATTAGGCCATGAATATGTTTTAAAATATAGCCTATCGCATGTCGATAGAGCTTGATTACTTATCAGAAGCATATAATATCGCTGGCAATGTATTCTACTACTACTTAGGCAATAGGAAAATGTAAAACTCGAAGTAGTGACATTTTGTGTGGACGAAACATTATATTCAACCAATGGGATGGACTAAATAATGTGTCTACCCTAAATAAATTGGTCTAAATTAAAGTGATTTGATAATTTTTCTATTGCCTTAATATTAACAGTTTGCGATCACTCTGCGCATGTTGAGGGAGGCGCTATTTCACAAGAACAGTAAAGTGTCTGTTAAGATCGATTAAGATGGACTAACTTGTTAATTATCGAGCAATGTCAGTGGTATCAATGCCTTCATCATCCAGGAACTGCCTACCCACTCTGGCCACATGAGGCTGGGCATTGTCCTGCACCAGGAGGAACCCAGGGCCCACTGCACCAGCGTAAGGCCTGACGATAGGTCTGAGGATTTCATCCTGGTACCTAACAGCAGCCAGGGTACTGTTGGCTAGTATGTGGAGGTCTGTGCAACCCTCCAAGGATATGCCTCCCCAGAACATCACTGACCCATAGCCAAACCGGTCATGCTGGATGATGTTGCAGGCAGCGTAACGTTCACTACGGCATCTCCAGACTCTTTCACGTCTGTCATATGTGCTCTGTGTGAACCTGCTCTCATCTGTGAAGAGAATGGGGAGCCAATGGCGGACCTGCCAATTCTGGTGTTCTCTGGCGAATGCCTATCGAGCTGCATGGTGCTGGGCTGTGAGCACAGGTCCCACCAGTAGCCCACTGGAGGTCATTTTGTAGGGCTCTGGCAGTGTTCCTCCTGTTCCTCCTTGCACAAAGGAGCAGATACCGGTCCTGCTGCTGGGTTGATGCCCTTCTATGGCCCTGTCCAGCTCTCCTCGTGTAACGGCCAGTCTCCTGGTATCTCCTCCATGCTCTTGAGTCTGTACTGGGAGACAAAGCAAACCTTCTTGTGACGGCACATATTGATGTGACATCCTGGAGGAGCTGGACTGCCTGTGCAAACTGAATGGGCTGCAGATTCTGCCTCATGCTACCAGTAGTGACAAGGTCACTAGCAAAATGCAAAACTAGAGAAGAAACAGGAAGGATAAGGAGAAAGCAATTGTCTGTGGGCAGCACCTGCAAAACCATTCCCTTTTGGTGGGTTGTCTTGCTGTTGCCTCTCCAGTGCACCTGTTGTCAATTGACTTTATGCCACTCCTGCCACCAAAATTCAAGTAGCTTGGCTTTGTTTGATGGCTTGTGACCATCCATCTTCCTCTTGACCAAATTCCAGAGGTTTTCAATGGGGTTCAAGTCTGGAGATTGGGCTGGCCACAACAGGGTCTTGATCTGGTGGTCCTCCATCCACACCTTGATTGACATGGCTGTGTGGCATGGAGCATTGTCCTGTGGGAAAAACCAATTCTCAGAGTTGGGGAACATTGTCAGAGCAGAAGGAAGCAGGTGTACTTCCAGGATAACCTTGTACTTGGCTTAATTCATGCGTCCTTCACAAAGATAAATCTGCCCGATTCCAGTCTTGCTGAATCATCCCCAGGTCAGCAGAGTAAAGGAAATCAGTTGAGCCGAGGTCACATCTTTTGCTTCTGAGTTCTGCGTAAAGTGTAAAGTGTCTGGTTGTGCTGTTGATGACCTAGCTAAGTGTAGGGTCAACCTGCGACAGTTAGCCCTACGAGGTCCGTTTTTCTGTTTTACCTCATCTTTAATTGCAACCACCAGTGTCCTTGGTTTAAAGATGTCCCTCATTAGAGGGTTGCCATGAAAAAACTGAGTGGAACAGGCTTTGAGGTCCAGAGTTAGATACACCTGGTGTAAAAGAACTACACTGATCATTGCCAGCTATGGGAGATTCATTTTGTATTTGATTGCTAATTACAAGGATTAATTTTCTTTTCATTGCTATTCACAGTATTAGTTTGCAACATTATTTTTTTTTTTACATTGTTAAGTTGGATATGTATCTGTCATGGTAGCCTTTCCTGATTTAACAGCTTTGCTAACATTTTTACTAACAAATAATAATGGCCACACTCATAATGCGTGCGCTAGTGTGTATATTTGAATAGAGCGCCATTCAGCTCTGTTTTATTTTTGGTATGTTCTTAATAAGGTATGTTAGAGTGAATCTATGTTTTGCTTTTTAGAAAAACTGCAGCTCAAATACTTATGGTCTTGCATGAAAAATCAAATGCAATTACAGAAGGTAATGCGTTATACAAGGACTATCAGTCATGATTAGGAAACGCAGGATGCCACTCCCAGAGTTAATGGACAATGATGGTTTAATGACAACAATAGGGCAGGCGAAAAAACAACAAAACAGCAGGAAGATCAGGCAGGCAGGCTGGGACACATACATGAAACACTCTCATTGACTTGACAAAGGCTGAACAAAACTGGCCAGGCTAAATAAGGATATAACAATACTCAGGTGACAACAGTAATGACAGATGGACAAGCTACATTCAAGAGCGAAGGACGAATCCAAACAGAACAGGCTACATTCAGGGACAACAGCAAAAACAAAACGGTACAAAACAGAACCTCACACTATCATTTAATTTTAAGAATTGTTCACCTCTACATGCAGAAGATAAACAATTTGGATTATCGTAATATTAATTTAAATACATCCTAAACTTTAGTTTTCCCAACATTTGAGTGAATCCACAGCACCCATCTCTAATATGAATACGAAGAAGCAGAATGTCATAACGACGTAAAACCAGAACGTAGTGTAAATAGATTTGTAATGCATTAAGAATCTTTTTAAACACATGGTTCTGTACATAAGCTATTTGAAACTTTAAACGACTATACTATCTGCAGGCAAGTAGCTGCACAGGACTGTCTGTATCAAACAGATGCAGAGACATTTTGCTCACAAGAGCCAGCTATCTCGTTAGCGCTGGATGCTAACAAGGTGTACCCAGCGGCAATAGCTGTTGTTGGCATTCCAACGTGTGTTCCCTACTCACAAACATAAAAACAGGAAATGTGATGGGGAGTAATAGGGAACAGATTTGACCACTCTGGAGCCAACCACATCATTCTGCCATCTGGGGAGAGAGAGTTCAGCGCTATTGGCAGAACAACCCATTGAAAATCTAGGGTATGCAGGCAAGCTTTTTCTACAGGAGGGGAGAGTCTGGCAATAGCCACTCTGTGAGTTACATGACCAGCTTGTTACTTTAACTTTCAAAAATTCCAAGAAAAATTTTGGTACGTGTGTGTGTGTTTGAATATGTGTCTATGTATGTGTGAATGAGTGAGAGATAGAGAGCACTCTTCAGTGTAGCAAGCCTTCCGCTCCCAGTCTCTACACATTTTGTCTCCCATTGGGAGAATCATCACCTCATGTGCCTTACTAGCCTGTTTGCTCATGGCATTTAGACACTAATTAATGCTGGACCATTACAAGTGAGGCACTCAGGATCAATACTAGAGCAGTACTGAAAGGCCTACTATTCTGGTGAAAGGCGCTGGAGGGCCACAGGGGTGTATGTCTCGCCCCATTTATTGCATTTTCTCTTTCTTTACAACACAGTGCTAAGCAGAGGCACGTACTGTACGCTATGATTGCCGCTGTCAGCTGAACAGCCGACACTAGCCAGACACTTAGACAAATATTCCTAATGCCAGTCCAAGAGCATATTCCAAAATAGGCCTCAAAATCGGTGGACAACAACACAGTGGTAAAAGCCTAAGATGCTACTAAAGCAATCAATAGTACCTGCATTTTGCTCCTCCAAAACATGTTCAATGGCACCTACTCTGCCTATTTTGATTGGGCAGTTTAAGGTGTCTGCCTAGTGACTTATGCCTTAACTAGCATAAGGTATTAAGGACAAAAGAAGTTGAGCAGCTGTCCTGTTCAATTATCATTATGGATGTGTCATCCATAATGTTGTACAATGTCACTGGGTTTTTTGAGTCCCATGTATTAGTTGGCCAACCGAGTCTATCAAATCCCAACAGTTCTGTATTTCTGGTTACTAACACAATGGGAGCCATCTAAACCAGTTTCGCTGAGTTGAAATTGACTTCAGGATGGACTTGGGGCAAGGAGGAGCAAGAGGAGAGGACGGGTAAATACATTTTATTTTGTAGCCCTCCTCTAAAAAATAAATAAATATATATATACACTAACAATTAAAGGTTTGGACATACCTACTTATTGAGAGAATGCCAACAATATGCAAATCAGTTATCAAGGCTAAGGATGGCTACTTTGAACTATCTAAAATATAAATGGGTTTGCTCAACACTTTTTGGGTTATTACAGGATTCCATATGTATTATTTCATAGTTTTGATATCTTCACCGTTATGCTACAATGTGTAGAAATAAAGAAATAAAGGTGTGTCCAAACATTGGTGAATATACAGCTCTGGAAAAAATTGAGAGACCACTGCAAAATTATCAGTTTCTCTGGTTTTACTATTCATAGGTATGTGTTTTAGTAAAATGAACAGTTTTGTTTTATTCTATAAACTATTGACAACATTACTTCCAAATTCCACATAAAAATATTGTCATTTAGAGTATTTATTTGTAGAAAACAACAACTGGTCAAAATAACCAAAAAAAGATGCATTGTTTTCAGACCACAAATAATGCAAAGAAAACAAATTCATATTCATTTTTCAACAACAAAATTCTAATGTTTTAACTTTAAGAGTTCAGAAATCAATATTTGGTGGAATAACCCTGATTTTTAATCACAGATTTCATGCGTCTTGGCATGCTCTCCACCAGTCTGTCACATTGATGTTGGGTGACTTTATGCCACTCCTGCCACAAAAATTCAAGTAGCTTGGCTTTGTTTGATGGCTTGTGACCATCCATCTTCCTCTTGACCAAATTCCAGAGGTTTTCAATGGGGTTCAGGTCTGGAGATTGGGCTGGCCACGACAGGATCTTGATCTGGTGGTCCTCCATCCACACCTTGAATGACATGGCAGTGTGGCATGGAGCATTGTCCTGCAGGAAAAAACAATTCTCCGAGTTGTCCGAGCAGAAGGAAGCAGGCGTACTTCCAGGATAACCTTGTACTTGGCTTGATTCATGCGTCCTTCACAAAGATAAATCTGCCCGATTCCAGTCTTTCTGAATCATCCCCAGATCATCATTGATCCTCCACCAAATTTCACAGTGGGTGCGAGACACTGTGACTTGTAGGCCTCTCCAGGTCTCCGTCTAACCATTAGACGACGAGGTGTTGGGCAAATCTGAAAATTTGACTCGTCAGAGAAGATGACCTTACTCCATTCCTCTACGGTCCAATTCTTATGGTCTTTTGCAAACTTCAGCCTGGCTCTTCTTTGCTTCTCATTGAGATGGGCTTTTTTCTAGCTTTGCACGACTTCAGCCCTGCACCTAGGAGCCTGTTTCAAACCGTCCTTGCCGTGCACTTCACCCCAGCTGCTGTTTGCCATTCTTTTTGTAGGTCACTTGATGTCATCCTACAGTTGTTGAGTGACATTCGAATGAGTTGACGGTCATATCGGTCAGTGGACAGTCGTTTTCGCCCTCTGCCAGTCTGTAGCTTTGTTGTCCCCAATGTCTGTTGCTTGACCTTGTTCTTATGAATTGCCGCCTTTGAAATTTTCAGGATGGAAGCAACCTGATGCTCACTGTATCCCTCTGCTTGTAAAGCCAGAATTGAACCCTTCTTTTCCTCACTCAAATCTTTTCTTTTCAACTCTTTCAGGTACTCAATAGTTCGGGGTCCCCTTTGTCGTATTTTTCGTTTCATTCCACGCCAAATGTTTTCAATGGGTGACAGGTCTGGACTGCAGGCAGGCCAGTTTAACACCCGGACTTTTTTGTAATATGTGCAGAATGCGGTTTGACATTGTCTTGCTGAAATAAGCAAGGCCTTCCCTGAAAAAGACGTTGTCTGGATGGCAGCATATGTTGCTCCAAAACCCTTATATATTGTTCAGCATTAATGGTGCCTTCACAGATGTGCAAGTCACCCATGCCATGTGCACTAATGCACCCCCATACCATCACAGATGTTGGATTTTGAAGTGTGCACTGATAACAAGTCAGATGATCCCTTTACTTTTTAGCCCAGGGGACGCAGCGTCCATGATTCCCAAAAATAGTTTCTAATTTTGATTCATCAGACCACAGGACAGTTTTCCACTTTGCCTCAGTCCATTTTAAATGAGCTTGGGCCCAGAGAACACGTCTGTGTTTCTGGATCTTGTTTATATCTTGTTTCTACCTTGCATGATAGTTTGGATGCAGTGACAAACTGTGTTCACAGACAATGGTTTTCGAAAATGTTCCCCCGCCCATGTAATGATTTCCCCTACAGAATTGTGTCTGTTTTTAATTTAGTGCCACCTGAGGGCCAGAAGATCATGGCCATCCTATATTGGTTTTTGGCCTTGTTCCTTGCATACAGAGATTTCTCAGTGATTATGTTCAGAGATTATATGAGAGATTATCCCCAAACTCAATTTTACGTTGGGAAAATTGTGGAGCGGTGAACCCCTCCCCATTTTTACTTCTGAAAGACTCATCCTCTCTGGGATGCATTTTTAAACCCAGTCATGTTGCTGACCTGTTGTCAATTAACCTAATTAATTGTGAGATGTTCCACCAGAATTTTTTTTAGCATTACACAACTTTTCCGGTCTTTTGTTGGCCCTGTCCAAGCTTTTTTGAAATGTCTTGCTGGCATCAAATTCAAAGTAGGCATATATTTTTCAAGGAACAATAAAAATTTTCAGTTTCAACATTTGATATGTTGTCTTTGTACTATTTTCTATTGAATATAGGGTTTAAATTGTTTGCACATCTTTGCATTCTGTGTTTATTTCCATTTTACACAGCGTCCCAAATTTTTTGCAAACATGGTTGTATATATATGGACACATCAGCAGCAGCCATCAGCCCTGTGTTCCTATGGCACATTGTGTTTGCTAACCCATGTTTTTGCAATTATGTTAGCATCTGAAAAGTGTCGGACTGATTAAAGAAACAATAAATCTGACCTTCTTTACACTAGTTGAGTATCTGCAGCAGCAGGAATTATGGGTTTGATTACAGGTTCAAAAGGGCCAGAAACAAAGAACTTTCTTCTGAAACTCATCAGTCTGTTCTTGTTCTGAGAAATTAAGGCTATTCCTTGTGAGAAATTGCCAGGAAACCGAAGATCTTGTACAATGCTGTGTACTAATCCCTTCACAGAACAGCACAAACTGGCTCTAACCAGATTAGAAAGTGGGAGTGGGATGCCCCGGTGCACATCTGAGCAAATACATTAGAGTGTCTACTTTAAGAAACAAATGCCTCACAGGTATATAACTGTCCACTTAAATAGTACCCGCAAAACACCAGAGGTGACGAGGCGATTCCGGGATGCTGGCCTTCTAGGCAAAGTTGCAAAGAAAAAGCCATATCTCAGACTGGCCAATAAAAATAAAATATTAAGATGGGCGAAAGAACACAGACACTGGGCAGAGAAAGATTGGAAAATGTGATGGATGGACAAGCCTAAGATTGAGGTGTTTGAATCCCAAAGAAGAACATTTGTGAGATGCAGACCAAATGAAAAGATGCTCAAGGAGTGCTTGACACTATCTGTCAAGCATAGTGGAGGCAATGTGATGGTCTGGTGGTGGTAAAGTGGGAGATTTGTACAGGGTAAAACGCATCTTGAAGAAGGAAGGCTATCACTCCATTTTGCAACGCCATGCCATACCCTGTAGTTGGTGTTTGACTGGAGTCAATTTCCTCCTAGAACAGGACAATGACCCAAAGCACAGCTCCAAACTATGCAAGAACTATTTAACAAAGAAGCAGTCAGCTGTTATTCTGTCTATAATGGAGTGGCCAGCACAGTCTTTGGATCTCAACCCTTTTGAACTGTTGTGGGAGCAGCTTGAAAGTATTGTACGTAAGAAGTGCCAATCCAACTTGTCAATCAAGCCAATTCAACTTGAGGTGCTTCAGGAAGCACGGGGTGCAATCTCTTCAGATTGCCTCAACAAATTGACAAGTAGAAAGCTAGAAAAAAGGTCTGCAAGGCTGTAGCTGCTGTAAATGGAGGATTCTTTGATGAAAGCAAAGTTAAAAGGACTTTAAAATTAAAAATCATTATTTCTAACCTTGTCAATGTCTCTATTTCCTATTCATTTTGCTATATTTCCTATTCATGTCTGTTTTCATGGAAAACAAGATAATTATTTTTTAGTGACCCCGAACTTTTGAACTGTATACACAGATCAGCCATAACATTATGACCACTGACAGGTGAATGGAATAACCATGATAATCTCATTATCATGGCACCTGTCAGTGGGTGGGATATATTAGGCAGCAAGTGAACATTCTGTCCTCAAAGTTGATGTGTTTGAAGCAGGAAAAATGGGCAAGCATAAGGATCTGAGCGACTCTGACAAGGGCCCAATTGTGATGGCAATACAACTGGGCCAGATCATCTCCAAAACTGCAGCCCTTGTGGGGTTTTCCCGGTCTGCAGTGGTCAGTACCTATCAAAAGTGGTCCAGAGAAGGAAAAGCGGTGAACCGGCGACTAGGTCATGGGTGGCCAAGGCTCTTTGATGCACGTGGGGAGCGAAGGCTGGCCCATGTGGTCCGATCCAACAGACGAGCTACTGCAGCTCAAATTGCTGCAAATGTTAATGCTGGTACTGATCGAAAGGTGTCAGTACACATAGTCACACAGTTTGTTGGGTATGGGGCTGCGTAGCCGCAGACCACTCAGGGTGCCTATGCTGACCCCTGTCACTGCCGAAAGCGCCTACAGTGGACATGTGAGCATCAGAACTTGCAGAACATGCGCTCCCTTTCATGGCAACGGTATTCCCTGATGGCATTGGCGTCTTTCAGCAGGATAATGCGCCCTGCCACAAAGCAAAAATGGTTCAGGAATGGTTTGAGGAACACAACAACGACTTCAAGGTGTTGACTTGGCCTCCAAATTCCCCAGATCTCAATCCAGTTGAGCATCTGTGGGATGTGCTTTCTCGGTCCTGGCTGGGGGCCTCTAGGCATCTCCATGCGCCCAGGGGCCACAGTCAAGACCGGACTGCAGAGATGCCTCTAGGCTGATTTCTGTTCTCCCCAATTAGAGACAGCTGCATCTCGTTGTCTCTAATTGGGGACCCTATTTAAGTTGTTCTGTTTGCCTTTCAGTTTGTTGGTCATTGTTTTGGGTTTGCTATCTGTGGTGCTGCTCTTCAGTTCTGGGTTGTACTCGCCTTTTGTTGTTTTCTGTTCGTTTTGTGAAAGTAAACCATTAAAAGGATGTACTTCAGCTCTGTGCCTCGCGTCCTGCCTCCGAACCGTGACAGTGCTAGACAAACAGGTCCGATCCATGGAGGCTCCACCTCGCAACTTACAGGACTTAAAGGATCTGCTGCCAATGTATTGGTATTGGTGCCAGATACCACAGCACACTTTCAGAGGTCTAGTGGAGTCCATGCCTCGACGGGTCAGGGCTGTTTTGGCGGAAAAAGGGGGACCTACACAATTAGGCAGTTGGTCATAATGTTATGGCTGATCGGTGTATATTGTATGTAATTATCATCATTATAATCTGAATAATATTGCTTATTGTCTCCAATCTCCTTTTTCGAATCATCAAAGCGATGCATTGCATCAGTCAGAGGTAACATCATCGCCCAGGTTAGGTTCGTAATTGTTGCTCCACAGTGCTCCACCATTCATCTGAGTCAGACATCAATTGGAGTCAAACAGAAAAAAAACACATTAGCCATCAACATCTGGGCAGAGCAGGATGTAAACATGCACTGCCTGTCACAGACATTTTTGCCCTGCTATATATTGCCGTTTTTATTCACGAGTGTGATGGCCAATATGACATATTTTCCAATGCTTACTATGTGCAGAAATAATTCATACTCTGACCCCCCCCGTCATGCGTTTGCCAACCACTCTCCTCCCACACACACTACCCCCATGTTTTATTTATGAGTGTTTTATGAATAGACATTCTATGTGCTTCTGACACCCATAAACATGGCTGGGTATTCAGGGAGGGCTGAGCATGTTGCACTTAAGTACTCAGTTTGGGACAACCTAGAGTTCAGGTCTGTCAAGTTAGCGCAACAATTACACTAACAGTGAGATGAGGTGACGAGATGAATAGGTGTGTGCTGCCCCTGAAGTTGATGAGATGCTTTATGTTTTCCCCCTTTGTCATTGTCAAATGTGGCAAAGAGGTAAGAGATCCCAGATGGAATCTGCAACGTAAGCATTGTCTCACCTGAAAATGTGAAGGATAAGTAAGCATTAAGAGAGAACGACAAAATAAATATGTTTTTTTGTCCTGGGTGTCAGAATACCAGTTGACTAAGAGGTGAAAATGCTAGACTTAGATACATAGTTATAAGTGGGTTAGTGTTTAGTTGAAAGTGGATATCAGGTAGCTTTTTTAACAAGACACATTTTTTTTCTATAAGGGGAAAATGGGATTATGGTTGATTTATTTATGTTCAGTTTAATTTCATGAGTTTCATTTGACTTTGTTTCCTTTCTCACCGGAATGGGTTTCTCCTAAATGCCTAGTCAGTGCTGCCTATTCTGTCAAACTCATTCATCATTCAGGGTGCCTGTCAATAAATTATATTAGTAAATTATTAATTTTAGCAGTAAGTGCAAGCAAATACTGTGTAAGCTACTGTCCATGTTCACGTTTTGTTTAATTCATCAACATGATGTTTTGTCTCTTTTTCACAAAGAATTCAGTTACGATTCATACTTTCAGTAAAAGGTCCAAGCAATTGCATTTATGTATTTTTTTCCGATAGCTGAAGTTGTATCACTTTGCTTGACAGGGTGCAGCCAATAGTGCAACCCATGTTCCAGCTTTTCCTGTGCACTTTGGGAAGAAGAATCATTTTATTCATATTTTGTAGACCTAATTTCTGACACCTAATGTTTTGCACCAGCGTGGCCAGGAGAAGGTTCATCATAATGAGAAGGAACTGCTTGTGGTTCAGTGTGTGACGTGTGGAAGAACGTCAGGGAGATAGGAGTGCAGCACTAGAGGCCATTATTACCCTGTTTGTTTGGAGGACGGCAGTTTTTATTATTTAAATCTGTTCAGGGCTGGCAAGGTCTGGAAAAGACTCATTTTGCTGTCATGTCAAGTTTGTGAGTGAAAAATGTAACTTTCTGTAATTTTCCTTGGCATAGAATTTTTAACTAAGCTGGGGTATCTGAAAGGGTTTGTCATCCATATGGAATACATAAACTAAGTACATTATTATAACCTATCAGAATGTTGGAGGCAGGGTTTACTAAAGGTGTGGCTTTCAGATAATAATAATTTAAGGTTGCCAAGAGTAAAGGCCATTCATTTTATTTTAGCTCTGTAACACTGCAATGAAATGTTTTCTTGAACATGCTTAAAAGGGTATTAATGTATTTGAAAGCCACATCCATAAGTAACATCTCCAGTCTATGGTCCCTATAATGAGTTATATAGAACTGCATAGCTAGAGTATATCTGGAAATGTCCTTCCATCCTAGATAGATTAGATTCAACTTTATTGTCATTGAACATTACAAGTACAGTACAACAAAATGCAGTTAGCATCTAACCATAAGTACAAATAGAGGAGGGCAAAAAATTTACAAGTATTTATAAGTATTAAGTACATGTATATTACAAGTAGAATGTGTAGATGAGCAATACAAAATGTGCAATAAGGCAAATAGAGGAGGGCAGAAATTTTACAAATATTAGGTATAGTTTATGTTACGAATGGGATAATAGTTCTTCGGGTACAAATGGCAATTTCAGAATGGCATTCAAGATGTGCAAACGAGGTAAATGAAGGAGTGATGTATTAACGTAGCATGTGCACCCGAGATGCAGAGATCGCAGCAATGAGGTCCCCAGGTAGACATGCGTGTGTAATAACTGTAAAAATGCAGGCACAATGGCAATTCTAAATGTGCAAAGAGGCAAACTGAATGTACAAGGTGTATGTGCAACTGAAATGCAGGGATAGCAAAGGTAAGGTTCCTGAGGTAGACACGTACCTTTAACAAATGAAAACTTCCATTGTTAGGCATAGCAAGGCAGTGTCAGAGTAGTACAAGGGAGTAGTGCAACAAGGTCCCAGAAAGGCAGGGGGGTATGGTAAGTGATGGGTCACAGATTTCACAAAGTTCTCTGGGTCACAGAGTTCAGAAGGGTTACAGTAGATGGGAAGAAACTGTTCCTGAGCCTGCTTGTGTGGGACCGAAGAGACCTGTACCGCCTGCATGGGTGCTCGGCACCAGTGATGTGCTGGGCGGTTTTCACCGGCTATGGAGCGGCTGCTAAACAACCCTGTGGCGCAGTTTGTCAGAATGCTCACAATTGTGCAGCATTCATCGATGAAGACTAGGGTGAAGCTACAGCCTTTAGACTTCCTGTAATCCACAATGAGCTCCTTGATATTCTTTGCGTTGAGGGCCAGGTTGTTGTCAGCGCACCATGCTGCAAGGCGCTTGACCTCTTCCCTGTAGGCTGACTCGTCATTGTCACTAATCAGGCCTACCACCGTGGTGTGATCTGCGAACTTGATGATGGTGTTGGAACTGTGTACAGGAACGCAGTCGTGGGAGAAGAGGGAGTACAGGAGAGTGCTCAGCACACAGCATTGTGGAACACCAATGTTCAGGATCAGGGTGGAGGAGGTGAGGTTGTCTAAACCTACAGACTGGGGTCTGTTGGTTAGGAAGTCCAAAGTCCAGTTTCAGAGAGAGGGGCTGATCCCCAGGTCATGGAGTTTGTTGACCAGCCTAGAGGGGATGACCGTGTTGAATTCTGAGCTGAAGTCTATGAATAGCATTCTCACATAGGTGTTGGTTTTATCCAGGTGGGTCAGGGCAGAGTGTACAGCCGTGGAGATAGTGTCCTCTGTAGACCTGTTCGACCAGTAGGCAAACTGGTTAGGGATCCAGTGTTGGGGGGAGGCTGGACTTAAGGTGGGCCACAACTAGTCTTTCGAAGCACTTCATGATTGTGGGGGTCAGACGTCATTCAGGCTAGACGCGGTTGACTGCTTCGGCACTGGCACAATGGTTGCGGTCTTGAAGCATGTTGGGACAACTGCCTGGGCCAGTGACATGTTAAAGATGTCAATAAAGACCTAGGCCAGTTGCCCAGCACATGCTCTGAGCACACGCCCGGGGACTTCATCGGGACCAGCAGCCTTGCGTGCATTCACCCTGCTCAGTGCAGACGACACTTCTGCGGTGGATAGTCTGAGGGGGGGACGTCTGGAGGGAGTTCAGCTTTAATAGCTGGCTCTTTGTTGTCCCTGTCAAAGCGTGCATGGAACCTGTTTAACTCATCGGTGAAGGAGACGTCGCTGGCTGTGGGGGCAGGGTTCTTTGGCCGGTAGTCAGTGGTGGCTTGGATACCCTGCCACATGCGTCGGAGTTCGGAGTTGTAGTGGAAGTGTTCCTCGATGTGCAGTTTGTGGTAATTTTTAGCCATCTTGATGCCCCTTTTCAGATTGGCCTTGGATAAGCTGTAGGCCTCCGCATCCCGGTCTGAAAGCAGCATTGCGTGCCTTGTCGGACCTCTGTTCATCCAGGGCTTCTGGTTGGGGAAAGTATTTATTAGTTTATGGGTGGTGACATTGTTGGTGCAGATGCTGATGTAATCCAGAACGGAGGAAGAATATGTTCCAATGTCCATATGGAAGTCAAGGGTGGCTTGAGTGGCAAACAATTTCTAGTCTGTGTGTTGAAACTGGTGCTGTTGAAGTGAGTCTGACACTTCTGGCCACATATTGACTGTCCTCACTGATGGTTTTACACATTTGATGAGGGGTAAATACTTGAGGAGTAGAAATAGTGATAGATGGTCAGATTGCCCCATGTGGGGGAGGGGAATGGCTTTGTAAGCCTCTGGAATGTTTGTGTACACATGGTCTAGTGTATTGTCTCCTCTGGTGGGGCAGGAGACATTTTGATGGAATTTGGGAAAAACAGTTTTCAGATTTGAATGGCTGAAATCCCCTGCAATCACCAAAATACCATCTGTCTGCTATTTGCTACTGGCAGCCTGCAGTTCTTTCATTGCTAGCTTAGCATTAGCATCTGGGGGTATGTAGACTGCCATAACAACAATAGATGTAAACTCCCAAGGCAAGTAAAAAGGCCTTCATCTAATCATCAAATATTCTGGATTGGTTGAGCAGTGACTCCCGGTTAAGTTATTGTTTGTACACCATATTTTGTTTACATAAAGGCACAGTCCACCACCTCTAGTCTTACCGGAATCAATTTCAATCCAATCCGCTCTGAAGACATCTCGGCCATCCAGCTCAATTGCGTTGTCGGATATGTTGTTGTTAAGCCATGTTTCCGTGAAAATCATGACGCTGCAATCCATAATCCATTTTTGTGAGATGATTCTCAGTCGTATTTCGACACAATGATAGCCACCTTTGATTGAGGATATGTGATTACTACAATGGAAGAGTGATTTGTATTTATATTTTAGTTCATTTAGATCAGATTCTCCATCATCTCTGCCATTTTTCAGATCGGATCTGATTTACCATGGATTCCAGCCTGATTTGTTAACAAATTGCAGGGTTCTGTGTGTGTGACATGGGAATTTCATTGTTACAATTTAGTTCAGATATTTTCTGGATCTGAAAAGACCTGCTTGTCGCTCTGGATGCAAGTAACTGCTAAATAGTATTGAAGTACCGACCTAAAGTACTTCCCCGAGTTGGTTAATGAGAAGAGATTAAGAGGAGACAAAATCGCAGTGCCGGCAATTATCTTTATTCATACAGATATATCTGGAGACAGTGTGGCATTCAGTCCAACAGAGTCTGACACAATCACAGCACACACAGTTCTTATAGCATGAGCCCCCTACCCTAGATTT